>JAODAL010056433.1:0-23291 GCA_025379985.1 Phyllomedusa bahiana | reverse complement strand
GCGGAAAAGAGGCTGGGACCTCTGCGGAGTCAAATTCAGTTTTGAGAACTGCGTAAGTAAAGCGAGCGTCTGTGATAATATAGGAGAGAAACTGCCCACTAATCCTACAGAAACCTCTGGAAGAGCATGGGACTGTGAATGTTACACATATACAGCCTTTATTCTACTGAGTTAAACAACTCAGCTTTATCTCATGATGGAAGAACCTTTGATGGTAAAATATTTCCTCAAAAAGCAGTTTATTGAAAAAAATCTGATTTAAATAAAAAAAATCCGATTTAAATAAAGGAAAAAATCAGATTTTTTTTGATTTTTTTTTTTTTTTTTTAAAAAACATTGATTTTTATCCACCCTGCTTTTCTGGCTGAAAACTGCATATTTGAGCATTAAATACACGAAAACTCCAGCATCTTACAGAATAAGGGACACAGGGCTGGGAACAGCAGGTCTGACACTACCTTGTGCTGCCCTCAGCAACGGGGGCATAATCTGTGTGACAGGTTCTCTTTAAATGAATGAAACTGTAGATTTATAGCTTCGTTACGGCAATTTCAAGCGCATTACTGCTGGAACAGGTAGAGCACTTTCAAGAAGGTTTACCTGAGCCAGATATGATGTAGATGCGCTGGAATGCGCTTGATTTATGACCCGTAGTAGAGCGGGCTCATAAATCAGATGCATTCTACACTAGTATAATGCACAAAAAATTGGGCGTATAAACGCCAAAAATGATACATGTCGCCCATTGTGCTTTAAGTTAGAAAGAAATATTGGTCTATGCAATCCTTCTTTATTTGTGAAAAATATCGAAATATCGTGAAAATTTAGAAAAATTTGCTATTTTCAAACTTTTAAAATGTTTGCGCATAAGACAGTTATTCCACTGAAACTAGCATCTACCATATGTCTGCTGTAGGTCGACATCATTTTTTAAATGTCTTTATTTTTTTTTATGATGTTAGGGGGCTTAGAAATTTAGTAGTAATTTTTCACATTTTCAAGAAAATTTACATTTATTTTTTAGGGACCAGGCGAGTTTTGATGTGGCTTTGAGGGGCCTGTATGTTAGATACCCCAATAAATGACTCTATCTAAGAAAGGACACCCCTTACAACAGTGTTTAGGAAGTTTGTTAACCCTTTAGGAAATTTCAAAATTTAACTTTTTTTGCGGAGTTTCAGTTTTTATCCATTATTCACAAAAACACGGCAGATGTGACCAGGGAAATGCAACTCAACATTGATTCCCCCAGTTCTGCCATTTTTAGAGACATCCCTTGTATGGACCTAGTGCGCTATTTGGCTCAACCACAAGCACAAAAGTCAAGCACCTACTGGACATTGGGGTCTCATTTTCAATACAATTTTCTGTAGGCGCCATTACAGGTTTGTGGACCACCCTAAGTTTCTAAACTTAATAGTACCCCATATTGACAACAACAACCCCTTAAAGAAATAATATCCAGGGTGCAGTGAGTATATCAATCCCACAGGTGTGTCACACATTTTTTAGAATTAGGCTTTGAAAATGAAATTTATTTTTTTGCTCACATTCTGCAATTTTAACTTAAAATATTTCATTTTTACAAGGAATCCTGGAAAAAAATCAACCCAAGTTTTGTTCCGCAATTTCTTCCAAGTTCGGTAGTACCCTATATATGGCTGTAAACTGCTGTTTAGGCGCATGCAGGGCGTATAAGGAAGGAGTAACTATTTGGCTTTTGAGACCGCAGTATTTTAGTGTGTGCCATGTCGCATTTGCAAAGCCCCCCAAAGTAGAGAACAGGCGAAACTGTCCAAAGTCCCGCGCTCCATTTGGGATACAACACCATCGGATCTCATCTAGGGGAGTATTGTGCATTATTGGGCGCACAGGTGTTCCATATTTTTGTTTAGCTTGGCCATGAAAATGGAAAATAACTTTGTTTCAGAGACATTTTTTTTTTGGCTTTCATTTTAACAGTGTTTGCCCATACGGGATAAATGAAGGATAACTTTATAAGTAGTTTCGCTACAATTACAAGAATATAAATGTTATATAGCATTTTTATGTTTTATTACTTTTACAGAATAGAAACGTGTTTATAATAACTTGTGTTTTTATGTCTTAATAGTCTTTTTTTTATTTTTCTATATATGGAGCTGATTAAGGGCTTGTTTTTTGCAGGATGAGTTGATGTTTGTATTGGTGCCATTATGGGATGCGTATGACGCTTTGATAACTTTTTATTAGGGTTTTTGTGAGGCATTTTGAACAAAATACAGCTCACTCCGGCTGCAGGTGATGCAGCATGGGGCCAGCAGTAATATACTGTACAACTGATCCCATGTCACGATCATGCGGGCCCTGCTTGAGAGCTCGCACGATGTCCAGAACGTACTGGTACGTCCTTTTGCAGGAAGTCACTTCCCACTAGGACGTACCGGTACATCCTGTGTCGGGAAAGGGCTAAAGTAAAATAAATAAATGTTTAAAAGTGTAAAAAAAAATATTAAAAGTTCAAATCACCCCCTTTTGCCATTTTACAAATAAAAAAAAATTATAAAAATGTAAGACATAATTGGTATCGCCACGTCCGAAAAAGTCTGATATATTTTAATAGAACGTATTTTTCCCGTGCGCTGAACACTGTAGAAGGAAAAAATTCCAAACGCCAAAAGTGTGTTTTTTTTTTGATCCCCTAAAAATTGTAATAAAAGTGATAACAGAAGTCGCATTTATCCCAAAATGGTACCAATAAAAAATATAGTTGAGGCCGCAGAAAATGCCCCCTCACTCCGGTCTATGGGCGGAAGTGCAAAAAAGTTATTGGTCACAGAAAATGGTGCTGCGCCGCAAATTTCAAAAATAGAAACAGTTTGTATTTTTTTATTGGCACTTTAACATAACGCAAACCCACAAAATTTGGTTAAAAATTCCAGATTGTATCAACCTTGAATGTCATAAAACCCCCCCCCCCCCCCCGCAAACATCCCGCAAACATCCCGCAAGTACGTTTTTTTCAGGGCTGTGGAGTTGGTAAACCAAAGCCCCGACTCCTCAATTTCCCAAACCCCCGACTCCTGACTCCCTCATACACGGCGCATGTTTAAGTGATAACTTTAATGTAGTAAAAATGGTAACATCCGGCTGTTTAACACTTAATGGAAAAAAAAAAAAATTAAAAAACAAAATCAAGCTTATTTAGGTAAACAGACACTTACAAGCAAAAGGGTAACAATGTTTTGATCTTCTGAACACTTGTGGGCAGAGTTGAAGAAAAAAGCTGAAATTGTTATCCAAGTCCAGTCTGCACCAACATTGGGGAATGTGTAGAAGAGAACCTGGATCAGATTGTCAATATATGCTTGAATCTGTATCAGAGCCCAGAAGATTCAGGCGAGCTGAAAGCCAAATGGTATTTTCCCAAATACTAACAAAATAATAAAATTAACATTTGATTTAGGAGCAAAAACATAACAATGCAGTTACAGGAAAGAATCTGCAGAACAAAGCATATGCCAAAATACTTGCAAGTCAAATTAAAGTACTAAGATGGTAAGAATGACTGTATATAACATTACACTACCCTCATTAACAAATCAGTAGTGAATGGTGAAAATGGAGCCGAAAGTCACAAAGTTCAAACATTGAAACCATTTTGCTTGTCAGTGTAAATATATTTTAGGAAATACTTTAGGAACAACAAAAAAAATTGTAAATTGCAAACACGCAGGAACATTTGTGGATTCCTCTGAATTTTGTTCTGAGGAATAGTATTTCCTCCATCCAGATCCTGCATCATGACCACACATCTTATCTCATTATTTCCGGCTAGAGAACGGACCTCTACACTATCTTGGTTGGGGCAAAGCGGTGACCACAGGGGCAAAATCTCTAACAATGTCAGTGGTATAAAGGAATTGCCTCAGCCCCAGTCATTTCAGATGACGGTGATCACTACTTCTTTGAAAGCAGTTGAAAAATTTTGCTGAAATCTATCTGTTTGCCCGGAGCAGAATCTTTTCTCCTGGCAGTCGCTTTGCCTTCACCATGTCACAATTTACACTCCTGCGTGTGATAAACTGAAGATATGGAAGCAGTACACTGGCCCGGCACCCAATTCTCCAGCTCCTTGCATCAAACTACTGGATCCTACTTATTATATATTTTGGAGAGTCGGTTCCAATTTTATGTGACGACACCATGACTCCTGCAAGATAGGCACGCGACACCACAGCCCTGGTTTATTGTTCACTTTTTGACCCCAACATTAGAAATTTTTTGGGCGGTATCCCAGTATATTCTATCTATGATAAAAGTGATGACATCATATAAAGTACGTCTTGTCCCGCAAAATGAAAGCCCTCATATGTCAATGTAGATGGAAAAATAAAAAAGTTATGGCCCTTGGCAGGCGGAGAGGAAAAAACGAATGTGTCAACCAAAAAAAAAAAACCCTCATTTCTTAAAGGAGTTGTCTCCCTACAGAGTTCTAGGCAGCAAATGAATGAACTCTCTGTCACTTCCTGGTTCAGACTGATAATTTCCATACAGCTCCTTGCTTGTAATCCATGCTGTGTTTTTCCATTTGCTAATTATTTCAGATTACTCAGAAGCTTCTGAAACTACTAACAGAACTTTTTAATCTGCTCCCACAAACAAAAGCCTAATTAAAGAGCTGTTTATTTTAGATACATCAAGCTTTTTACTGCCCAGGCAGCACAGAGGAGCATGCTGGGCCTGTGTGATGACTTAACACCACTGCTATCATATAGAACAAACCCAGGGGGGAGAGATGTACACCGGTCGGTTACTAAGGGAACTGAAATAATTTCATGGTCATAAATTCACTTGTATCTTCTTAAGGAAAACAGATGAACAAAGCAATATATTTGGAAAATTCCTTTATTTGTTTTTCCCTCAATGTGAAAGCTATTCTTTGTAGCGAGACAACCCCTTTAAGGTGTTAACTCTCCTAGCCATATACAGACCATAATGATGACCTTGGTAAATGTGATTATAGAAACTGCTGGTATATATTGTATAATTGTAGTTGTGACTCTCTTTTCGCGTCCTCCATGAGTTCACTATCCAATCTGCGCCACTAGGAAGTATTATAAAAGTATCGACAATTTTAAACTCGCCCTAAAACTCTCTCCCTCTCACTGTCCCCTTGGCGGAGGTAGCCTCGTCTGAAAAGGGTGGACCAAGCAATGTTTACCCTGGTAAAAGCCCTGATTAATCCCCTAAACTAACTTGAGCGTATGAGACGTCCAGGGCCGCTAAGGGGCCTGCAGGATCGCGCCGCGACCCCCCCCGCACAGCCGCTTGGGTGTTAAGCGGCAATCGCCGCTAACACCCGTCAGTAACAGTCGCCGGCTGGGAGGGGGTTGGGGGGGACGGGGGGGGGGTGGGGGGGGGGGGGGGGGGGTGGGGGGGGGGGGTGGGGGGGGGGGTGGGGCGGGGGGGGGGGTGGGGGGGGGTGGTGGGGTGGGGGGTTGTGGGGTTGGGGGGGGGGGGGGGGGGGTGGGGGGGGTGTGGTGGTGGCGGGGTGGGGGGTGGGTGTGGGGCGGTGGGTGGGTGGGTGGGGGGGGGGGTGGGGGGGGGGTGTGGGGGGGGGGGGTGGGGGGTGGGGGTGGGGGGGGGTAGTGGGGGGTGGTGGGGTGGGTGGGTTGTGGGGGGTGGGGGGTGGGTGGGGGGGGGGGGTGGGGGGGTGGGGTGGGGGTGGTGGGGGGGGGGGGGGGGGTGGTGGGTGGGGGTGTGTGGGGTTTGTGTGGTGGGTTGGTGGGTGGGGGGGGGGGGGAGGGGGGGGGGGGGGTGGGGGGGTGGGGGGGGTGGGTGGGGGCCCTCCGCCCGCTGGCGCTGTTTTAACCCATCATGCCCGTCCAAAGATGGCCGCGGGTTCTGAATGAAAGCCGATCAGGATGCCCGCTAGCGCAATGCCCGCAGCCGATCCGACGACCGGGGCATATGTTGGTGGGAGCCTTGTGAAATCCCGTCACTTACCCTGGCCGGATTTGCCCCCCTTCCGTCCGCAGACATGAAGTGTGAAACCGCCATCTTTGTACACCCAAAATCATTGTCTAAGCAATGCATAAGGTTGTATTAACAATCGCAGCCACCACCTAGTGGTCAAGTACCATAGGTGGCCTCATGATACAGTAAAAAAAAATAAATAAATCAAAGTTTTAAAGTTACAAAAAAAAAGTATTAAAAGTTCAAATCAGCCCCCTTTTTTCCTCCCCCCATTTTACCAATACAATCATTAAAATAATAAAAAAGTTACACATATTTGGTATCGACCCCGCGTCCGAACAAGTCCGATCTATAAAAATATAAGATCATTTATATCCCTACACTGAACACCGTAGAAGAAAAAAAATTCCAAAACGCCAAAAAATTTGCTTAGTGGGTCATTTAAACGTCACTTGAAAAAATGGAATAAAAAATTTATCAAAAAAAGTCGCATGCATTCCAAACTGCTAGCGGCATAAAAAAGTATCACTTCAGCACGCAAAAAATGCCCCAACTGACGTCCTTAGGTGTTAGTGACAAAAAAGTTATGGGTCGCACAAAATGCGTCCGTGGCTCAAATTTCAAAAATAGAAAATGTTTGGAATTTTTTTACGGTACCAAAACATAACGAAACCCTACTGTTTGGTAATTGCCGGATCGTATCAACCCTGTAGAATACAGATAACACATTAAATTTACCGAAAAATACATTTTTTTTTTTTCACAATTTCCCCACTTGGAATTTTTGTTGCGGTTCTCCAGTATATACTATAGTATAAGTGAAAAACACCATTAGAAAGTACATCTTGTCCTGCAAAAAAAAGCCCTCATGTGTCAATGTAAGGTTGAACACAATAAAAAAGTTTATGGCTTTCAAAGGCGAGGAGGGAAAAAACAAACGTGTCACCAAAAAAAAAAAAAAAAAACGCCGGTCCTTAAGGGTTAAATACTCTATTGATACTCAAACTTGTTTCTGCTGCAGATTTCTTGCTGCTTCATCAGTGGGTCAAAGAGAGTAGGACAATCTAGCTCTAGTCCAATGGGTCTCCCATGTTATGGCATAGGATGTATGACCCTGATTATGCTCATCATTGTACTACAACTTTGACCCAATAATGAAGCAGCAAGAAATCCGCAGCAGAAACGCGTTTCGGTATTAATCAGTAGAGTATGTATCAGGGTTTATAGGGTCTCTATTGCTTGGTCACCCTTTTTGGGGTGACTACCCCACCAAGGGACAGTGCAAGGGAGAGAGTTAGGGCTAGTTATAAAATTGTTACTACTTTTACTCAGCCTAATACTTCCTGGAGGAGACAGATTGGATGGGCCACTATTAGGGGGTCGCCCTTTTCTGGGTGGGCTACCTTGTTAAGGGACAGTGTGAGGGAGAGACTTAGGGGCAGTTATAGAATTGTTATTCCTTTTACTTAGCCTACTACTTCCTGGAACCAAATTGCATGGTGACTTTGTGGAGGACACATGGGGTTCAAGTGGTGAATCACAACTTTATTATATACACTATATACCCTAGGTTCTAATTATTTAAGGGATATTTTAGAATATATATTAAAAGTTACATGTTGGGAATATGTGATTTTTTTTTTTTCTGTGATTTTTTATTTTTTTTTTCCCTCTGAATCCCATCACAGGCGGTAAGATGGATCTTGGCTGTCAGGGCTCAGACTGAACTAAGATGTGTCTGAAAACAGCCGGGCTCCCGTGTTATGCTGTTTCCTTAACTCCCAAGGAAGTAAATGGGTCAGCGTCCTTTGCTGTTTCTGTAACTTACATTTACTTCTATGGGAGTTTGAACGGAAACTTCACACACCGTTGCTCAGGCTGTTTACCATGGTCCCCAGCCACCTCTAAGCTTAGTCTTTGCCTAGATTTAATATTTCATGGCCACCTCACTAGAAGGGATGATGGTGTAGGAACTTCTGTTTTGGAGATAGGTGCAGGTCCCAAAGATGGCAGTCATGTATATTGAGCATTCCTTTCAGATACAATAGTTTTAGGATTACATTTGCATGCTGATTGGAGTAGCAGCACTAACACCCAGGACTCTTCTCTTGCTACCTAGGGTCAGGCTAAGGATAAGGGTTTTTGGACTGTTTTCAGATTTTTTGCGGTTTTAGAAACCGTCTGAAAACCTGCAAGCACCGCTCCCCCATAGACTCAATAGAAAAACCGTTTCCGCATTCCCCACTCACGATTTTCCGCTGATGTTTACAAAACCGCCAGCGTTCCGAAAAACTTATAACATCGTACATTCAACTGCCTCTGTTACCCAGATGGAAAATAAACATTTGGAGTCAATGTAAACCGCTCAAAAGGTGAGTGATGCGGTTTTTTGGACAGTGTAAAGGAATTTGCAAAAAAAAAGGAAAATGATCCCCACCTATAAGGTGTGGGGGGGGGGGTGGATATTTGCAAGGTTCCTTTTGCACTTTTAACACATGACTGTCCTGCAAAGCAGTTCAGTGTGAACAAGAGTCTATAGGCAACATGTATGAACGGGGCTGTGCCAGAATTCTGGCGCCAAAAAGCTGTAGTAGACCAGTTCGTTAGATGTATTAACAGACGCACTCTAAACTTTGGCGCGATAAGTGCCTCGGGGCCGCGCCAAAGACACTTTTTTATAGCGCTCCAAAGTTTTGGGAATTCAGGAGGGGTGTCCTGCACCACATTAGAAAAGTAGACACAATTATGACTCTATGATCACAGAAACAGTAGAACAAGCAACGGGTAAAGGTGGAGCCAGCGCCAGACTTTTGGTAATTGCACAACACTGTCGCCATTATGTAATGGACAATCCTGCAGAATAACAGACATGAAAAGGTGCTGCCTGAGCCAGACTTATGAATGTGTTCACTATAACTGCCCAGTATGTATGACCACAAAGAACAGCCAACCAGGTAAAGGGTGGCGCCTTGAGCAGACTTGTGGTATTGGCTCTACAAACTGGCCCTGTATGTATGACCGCAGAGAACAGACCAAGGGTAAAAGTGGTGCCCGAGCCAGACATTTGGTATTGCACACACTGCCTCTGTATGTATGACGATGCAGAAGAACAGCCAGACCAGGGTAAAGGTGGCGCCTGAGCCAGACTAGAGTATAGGCTCTAAACTGCCCTGTATGTAGGACCCTATAAACAGCCAGACCAGGTAAAGGTGGTTCCTGAGCCAGACTTGTGGATGGCTCTACACGCCCCTGTAGTTAATGACCTCAGAAGAACAGACCAGGGTAAAGGTGGCGCCTGAGCCAGACTTTGGTAATGGCTCACACCTGCCCTGTATATGACCAGCAGAAGAATCAACCAGACCATGGTAAAGGTGGTGCCTGAGCCAGACTTTGTGTATTGCTCTACACTTCCCTGTATGTGATGATCTGCAGAATGAACAGCCAGACCAGGTAAAGGTGGTGCCCTGAGCCATACTTTGGTAATGGCTCTACACAGCCCTGGTATGTATGACCCGCAGAATAACAGCCAGACCAGGTAAATAGGTTGTCGCCTACCAGACTAGGGTATTGTGATCAACAACTGCCTGAAGAATGACCTGCAGAAGAACAGCCATAGCGCAGGGAAAGGTAGGTGCCTGAAGCCGACTTGTGTATGGACTCCTACACTGCCCTGGTATGTATGCACCTCAAAGAACACAGCCTAGACCAGTGGTAAAGGTGGTGCCGTAGCCCTCACTTGTGGTAATTGGCTCTACACTGCCCTTATGTATGACACAGCAGAAGAACAGGCTCAGTGACCTGGGTAAAGTGATGGCCTGAGCCAGACTCATCTTATAGTGGCTCTACACGCCCTTATGAAGACCTGCAGAAGAACAACGAACCAGGGTAAAGGTGATGCCTGAGCAGAGCTCTGTGTATTGGCTCGTACACTGCTCCTGTATTAGTATGACCTAGCAGAAGAACAACCAGGGATTAAAGGTGGTGCCTGAGCCATGACTTGTGGTATCAGTCTCTACACTGTCACCCTGTATGAAAATGACCTAGCAGAACATATCGCGCGCTTCTCACAGTTCTGGCACTGTTTGAATAACTAACCTTAAGGAGCATAGTTTGGCAACTTTTGGCATTAATGATGAAAAGCAGAGACATTAAGAGAGTTTATGGCCGGGTCGCACTTAGCTGCTCCGCGGCAAAAAAATTAGGCCATGTGAGGACACTCGCCGCATCTTTTTGTGTGCCCGCCCCTTCAAAAAAGCCAGACACCCACTCCGCCTAACTGGGCAGAAAAGTGGCTTTCTGGAAGAAAGACCAGGAAGGTCATGCCCAGTATAGCCATGTTCCCCCTTTAGGTAGCCAGGTCCATTAATTGCCTTCCCGTCGCCTTTAGTAGCCAGCCCACTAGAATGTATCCCCCTAGGAATAGCCATTCAGGTATAGGTTAGCCCCGCCCATTATTAGCCTGCCATGTAGTTTGCCCGCCTTATTAGCCAGCCAGTAGTAGCCCCCTTTTAGTATCCAGGTAAGGGGTATTGCCCGCCATTGAATCATACCAGGTAAGTAGCCCCATTGTAGCCAGCAGGTATTGCCCCCATTGTAGCCATGCCGAAGGCCCCCCATGTAGTTCATATAAAAGTAAATAATAAATTGCAACTTACCCCACCTGACAGGTCTCCTTCAGCCGTCCCTAGGCTCCTGCCCGATCTTTTCCATCATCGACGCAGGGGGAATGAAGAGCAGCGCGCGCGTCAATTCCCTGCTCCGCTGATCTTGTATGTACGGCGCGCTCAGCGGCGCCGGACACCACAGGGAGGAGGAGGGAGCCGCTCCCTCCGTGCCTCCTCCCCGCACAAGGTGAGACCGAGGCAGCGGGTGTTGAGCGGACGACTGCCGAGGCCGCTTCACCGGCCGCCCGTGGGAACGAACTGGCCCGCGACTGTGAGCGGAGGTATCGCACCAGTCGCGTACTCCGGTGCGCAGCGGCCATTTAAAGTGACCCGCCCCTGCCTAACCTGCTGGCGGGCGGGAGAAATGGCCGGAAACCATGCCCCCGGGAGGGCGGGGAGGGGGGACCCCAAATCAGCGGAGAGCCCCCGCGTGCAAAAACGGATGAGTTTGCATTATTCGACTTGAAAGTGATTTAAAAAGTGGTGCTATATAGCGACAACGTTTATACGCAATGTCGCCCGTATGAAATCTCTCTTTTTTAGGCCAAAACGACCAATATTTTGATTATGTTAACATGCACATGTCTTACAAAGTGGAAAGTGAAATAGTTGTGCCTTATGTTGCATTATGAGTTAAAATGGTGGAGATAAAAGAAATCACTCTGCATGGTTTCCTGTGCAGACCAACGTGCAGGCCACTTTTCTGCTTGAGAAAACAGACCAAAAAAAAAATCACTGGGAAAACCGACAGAAATCAATTGTGACTAAAAACATTTCAAGAAACCGAATTTGTAACTGAATGGTTCTCGCTAGAGGGGAGGGTCAAGAACGGAGCTGTTTTGGTCGCTCTTTGCTGGTGTCTAAACGCAAGCCCCCTAAAGGGCATTCCCCACTTCACGGGTTTTTGTCGGCCGTTGTTTTCAGGCCGTTTGCGGTTTATTTCAGAGCCGCCTGAATAAACCGGCCGAACACTGAGCACAATTGTGCTCTGTGGAAAACGCCTTGCACAGTCCCCACTGCAACAGGTTTTTTGCCGCCAGTCCAGGTCCTCACTCTAAAGAAAAACATTGTTAGAAGGCACAATCTTCGTCCGGATTCCCCGGATGGAGAGATGCGTTCTCAATGGGAGGGGGGGAAAGGCTTTTCTCCGCGTGCATTGGCGGCGGAGAAAAGAGCCCCCCCGCCCCGCCCCAACTCCAGTGGACGTGGCGCAGACAGGCCAAATAAGTTGGAGAACGCGCCCTAAGAGGCGTTTTACCCTATGCACACGGCTAATACCGGTTTTAATATCCAAACCATATTTGCACTGTTTTGCGGAGCCGTGTACACAAATGCTAGGGGGGTGGGGGGGGGGGCGGCGTATATGATTCGCTGTTTGGCCGGATTCGCAAGCTTTCCCCCTATCCCAGTGCGATTGTCATGGTGTTATAGTATTCCGCCGCCCAGAAAACGCGCGGAAGGAAAGAATGAGAAGACCTAATCAATGGATTATTGATTGTAGTGATTCGGACCTTGGGACGCGATGGGTTGGGTGAAACAAAAAGCATGAGGAGCGCATACGTGAGAAAAACCGGGGCATAGGGGGGTTTTGGGGGCGCGCCGGAGATTGTTATCCATTAACCCTTTAACCTCCTTACCGACGCATTTGCCGTAGCTCATACGCAAGTGGCGTCTGAGGGGTCAGGGTTCCGGCAAAATGCCGTGTCAATGACGGTACAGTCACGGCAGTAGTCTTATGCGCGTGCACAGCGGAAGCGTGCTGAGCGCGCATGATCAGCGGCAATGGGGGAACCGGCGTATATATACCGCTGCGGCATCATGCCGCAGTCCCCCACGGCCGAGTAGTTGAGCGCGTCCGGCGCGGGAGTTTCGACCCCACCGATGTACGCGACAGCGTGGTTTCGCGACATCGCGGCTGTGCGGGCTGGCAGGATTGATCTCCTGTCTTGCAACTCCGGATCTCGGCTGGCATTAACGGCGCTGAGCGCGCGTACCGGAGGTCTCCTACCAGACAGCCCCGAAATCCGCTGATGACACATCCGGGTTTTGTCGTGGTGACTCACGATGCCCACAATGCCATTGTGGGCAGCGTGACCAGACAGTAGTCCATGAGAGACCAGTGAATGACAGCTATAAGACTGTAATGCTAACTCTAAGCAATGCATGATTCTGCTCGATCGGAGCATCATGCATATTCCCCCCTGGGGTAAAGTGTAAAAAGTGTGAAAAAAGTAAAAAAAAAAAGTGTAAAAAAGGTAAAACACAAACTAGCAAAAAATAAAATAAAAACAACTTAACATCGCCCCTATTTCCCCCCCGCCTTTACAAGCGCCATCGCCTAAAAAAGATCAAAAATCGAATAAAGTACCCATATTTGGTATCGCCGCGTGCGTACAGGCGACCTCGCGCCCAATAAATCTGTCAAGTTAATTAAACCCTTACGGTGCACGCCGTAGAAAAAAGACCGCCAAAAGAACGAGTCAACAAGAGAAAAGCCTGATTTTTGGTTCATCCCGCAGCACAGTAAAAATGGAGTAAAAGTAATCAAAAAACTCATATCAACATCAAACGTGATGCCGAAGTTAAAAGCGTTCAGTTACATCCCGCAAAAAAAAAGTCCTTACACATCTCTTAACGAAAAATTAAAAAGTTCTGGCTATTAGAAGATACGATGCAGAAATATTTGTTAGTACACAATCGAAAACACTTTAGTTTTATTCAAATAAAATATTGTGCTTTCAAATAAGCGAAAACTACATAAATTAGAGGGTTAACACCGGGTAGATCATCTCAAGACCCACAAATAAAACTAACTAGTCACGGAAACTGCACGTGGCAACGCTAAATAAAAATAAAAAATAATAAACATCACTGGCAAGGAGTTGAGCAGTGATTTCTCCTTCACCCTACCATTCCAAAAAACAATTTAAGAACGACAATAAAGTCCTTTCCCCTCCAAAAATATTACCAATAAAGCGACGTCAACCCATCCCTAGCAAAAAAAACAGTCCGCTATAGCACTCATATACAGAAAAATAAAAAAATGTTTAAGGCTCTCAGATCTGGCAGGTGTAGAGATGGCAAAAACGTGTTTGATCCCCCCTTTTGCAAATAAATGTTTTTTTATTTAGTGTAGAAAGCAGTAGATCGACATTTCGAACCTCGAATATACATATGTGGAGATATCGCTGGAGATATGCGTATCAATCCAGCTGATTACTAGAACTAGCATGTCATATATAACCGCACATGACCTGCATAGTAAAAAATAAAAAAAAAACACACTACCAGGAATTGCATTTTTTCTTTGATGTACAAAATGCTTCAGCAAAAAACCTTATTAAAAAGTGATCAAGGAGGGTGGTGGTGAGGGGGGGAGTAGGGGGGACCGTAAGCATCAGATATGTCCCCCCGTAATGTAAATCAATGAAAAACGATCACTCATCTCGTAAAAAAGCAAGCCCACGAATCAGCTTCCTTCGTGGTGCAAAAAAACATAAGAAAGCTATGGCTGTCAGGAAACACAACTTAAAAACGCAACTTTTTATAAACTCGACCTTTCTATTGTGTAAAAGTAATAAAACAGTACAAAAACTATAATAAAAGTGAATAACATTTTAATTGTACGACCCCCATAGTAAAGTTATCGCCTCATTTTATCCCGTATGGGCGAATACTGTAAAAATGCGATGCACCATAAAACAATAGGGCGGGAACTGCGTTCCCCCTCCTCCATAACTGTCCATGGCCCAAGTTCTAAAAAAGAGAAATACGGAAAACACCTGTTCGTCACAATGCAAAAATACAGCGCGCTTAGTGAGTATCCCTGAGGGGCTGTGGAAAGTCCAAAATGGAAGCAACTTCTGGAAAGGTTCACTCTGTATTTAAGGGTACGTTTGGGGGCTTTGGGAGAAGCTGACATGGCCGCGCGCGCAAATATCTTGTGCGCCAAAAAAAAAGCCAAATAGCGTCCGTCCCTTGTCCCCCCTGCCAAGGGTGCCGCAAACAGCATTTACAACCGCACACGTAGGTATTGGCCGAACTTGATAGAAATTGCGGTAAACACAATTCGGAGGCATTGTTTTTTTTCCAAGAATTCTCACTCATAGTAATAATTTAAACTTTGTAGACTTAAAAGTGATGATTTTTGGTTTAATATTTTTTGGTTTTTGGTTTATGTTAAGAGCAGAACGCTAAATAAAAAAAAAAAAAGAGTTGTGAAAACGCCTGTGGTCATATGTCTCCTACCCTTCTGGATAGTATTTCCGTAAGGGGTGTAAGTTTTCCAATAGGGGGTTCTTTTTAGGGTTATGTTATTACGTTTTAGGAGAACCCTTAGGGTGTCACGCATATCCAGAAATGGCCCCGAAATAAAAATTGTGACAATGAAAATGAGGCCCCCAAGTCCAGTAGGTTGGCTTACCTCCCATTGCTGGCGGCTTGTGGTTGAGCCAGATACTATGCACTAGGCGCCAAACATACAGGAAATCTCTGACAACGGCAGAATCTAGGGAATCAATATTAATTTGCATTTCCCTGATCACATTTACCCGAGAGTATACCTTGTCAATGAATGCCATAAATATTTAAGAATCTGCAAAAAAAAGTGAAATTTATATTACGAGAAATTTACACTTCCACTTTGCTTTGAGTTTCTGTGAAACACCTAATGGGTTAATAAACTTTCTAATGCTATGTTTTTGAATACTTTAAAGGAGATATTGTCTCAGTACAAGCTTTCAGTCCTGTCATGTCCCTGTGTAGGGGGGAAGTTGAACTGAGGCGCGTGCTTCCGTTGGTCTGTCTGTTTTCTGCTTCCCGCTCCCCCCTCTCCATCAGCACACAGGTCAAGCTACGTCAACCCATTCTATAACAGGGGGGGGGGAGGTGGTTTAGCTCATCAGAGTTCACCCTGTCTATTGTTTGCCCTAAGCCTAGTCAGTTTGCTATGACGTAGGGCTGATCTATTGAAGTGTTGAAGTGGGTGTGCTAATAGAGCAAGAGGGAATGCAATGTGTATCCCTATATCCCCTGCTTTTAGCTTACAAGTTCTCCACATCTCCGACAACAACAAGGGCAGAGATGTTTATTACTATAAACTATACTCAGGGATGGTCCTCACTAATACTGGAGAACATAAAGTATTCACATTAGCCTGATCTCTATTAGTGTTAGAATAGTCGCACAGTTCCAAAGGCACGATGTCATGATTATTGTAACAATACAGGGTCACTGCTGTCACACTCTATATCTGATATGAATTTAGAAATCAGAGGAATCCGGCACAACGAGGGTCAATCCATGACACAGACGCCAGAGTCCCTCCTCCCTACTCCAGAAGCATTCCTGTGCAGGAGTCGGCTCATCTGTCTCCGACCTGTCTCAAGGAGACTATGATCATTCAGACCTAGACAGCCAGTAAGATAAGGACAACAGGATCGCTGCTATAGATCGATTGAGTAGTCTGATGTAGTAGATAGAAACAGTGTCTAGCTTCAAATCAGTACAGGACATTTGTAATCGGAACATATATTATTCAAAGCTGCTTGTTTTTTTAAAGAATCATTAACATTCTCACCCTAACATGTACAGACATACCCCAATAATTGGAACTTAGTTTTTTTCCTTAGATGAGTGTCATTTTATGGGAGGGTATCACTAACATTACAGGTCTATCAAGTCACGCGTTTAGAAATGGACTGGTCCCTAAAAATATGTCTATATATGGCATAATTTTATTATTGAAAGATTTGAAAATTAACTACTAAATTAACGAGCCCTCTAATTGTCGTAAAAAAAAAAAGACATTAAAAAATAAGCAAAACTTACATCAACCATATGGTAGAAGCTAGTTATAAACTATTTTGCAGTGGAAATAACCATCTGTCTACATGCAAGAAATTTTTGAAGTTTGAAAATGTAAATATATCACATTTTTTTTCACCAAATCATATGAATTTTTCTCACAAATAAAAACAAAACTTCTTTTTTTGGACCAAAATTTTCTTACTATACTTATAGACACAAGTGACTCGACAAGAAAACAATCTCTGAATCACATGATAGGTAAAAGTGTCAAAAGGTAATTACTCACATAAAGTGACTACAACTGAACCAGATAACAAAAATTCATAGGGCTCCTGAGCCAGAAGAGGTCCAAAACTGGCCTCTGGCGGTAAGTGGGTTAAGGGCTTGTCACCTAACGCGAATCTACACGGGTTATATATTTGGATTCTTTTTACGGAAGCCATTTTTTGAGCAGTGAAAAACTGCATCCGTTAGCAAGCTATCCAGAAAAATGCAAGTCGGTGATCTTTATGTGGATCCGTACTGCAGCTTTTCACTGTTATAACGATCCGCTTTACGGATACTTTCAGAGTCACTCTCTCTCTTCATCGCTCTGTCTTTTCGCTCTCTCTCTTCTCTTCTTCCATATCTCAGTTTCCTCCTCTCGAGCGGCGCCGCAGTCCAAACTCTGCTGCGCTGAGTTCCAGAGCCCGTCAGCAACACTCTCTCATCCAACGATCAGCCCCCTGCATATCACAGCCTCAGCCCTCCGATCCATCAGCCTGTGTCACTGCGCTTTTTGGTTTGCGTTTTTCAGCCAGCAATAGGGTCCCACGTGTGGACGCTTTTGGACAGGTTTATTTTTGGGGCGTCATTAAATTCTTAAGCGACTGAAAAGCGCAGGAGATCTAAAAACGCATCACGACCCCCCCGTGAGAACGCGATCGTTTTTTCCCATTCCCAAAATTTTTAATCACCTGACAATTTAATCCTTTTGCGGTCCGTAAAACGGATCAAAAACCCCGTGGAAAAAACCCCTTAATCCCACCAAAAAAAAAATATTCTTTCTTTTTTATCCTCCTCATTTTCCAAAACCTAACTTTTTTTTCCACCTCATAAACATGAGGCTTTTTTTTTGGGGAAAAATTTTGCTTTTAGGTTTTTCATATTACTATAGAATAAAACTGGGAAGCCGCAAAAAATTCTAATGGGAAAAGGGGAAAAAAAAATTACTTCGCCATGTTGCGGGGTTTTTTTTTTGCGGGTTCAAGCTTGGGTAAAAGTGATTGTTATCTTATGTGTTTTCTAATTCAAATTTTGTAGCTTTTGGGCAATATCAAACATGGGGCATTTCCTTAGTTTTGGGGGCGAAAAAAACCCCAAAACATTTTCTATTTTTGAATTTGCGCTGCGGCCCCTATTGGGGCCAAAAACTTTTTTTGTACTAACCCACGGACTCAGTAGGGGGCTTTTTTGTGGGTAAGTGCACTTTTTATTGTCCGTTTGGAACGATCGACTTTTCTATCACTTTTTTTTTCCCAATTTTTTTATAGAAATGAAAGAAAAAACGAATTTTTCTTTTGGGGGAATTTTTTTGCGCCCCACCCCCTCCACCCCCCCCCCCGGGTAACCACGGAGTTAGCTGAAATTGGGTAACACCTGGCGGGGTGAGCGGGCTCCTCTCTTTAATCCTTAACCCCCGGGGAGGTACCCATACTCCAGGGGGGTTTAAGGAGTTAACCCATTTAAAGTTTGTCACCCGGGGTTTACAAATGGCTTTCAAAAGCAAAACCAGTAAAAAACCCCTCCCAGGGGGACAACCCTAAGCCACCAGGGGACAGAAAGTCCGGTTAATCCTGATAAGGGGTTTCCCCGCAAACAGGGCCATGTCCACAGAAAATACAGTCAATTTTATATGGAACCTACGGTTTGGAAACTTTTGGGGGGTACCCCGTCTCCTTTCCCTGGGGGTTTTTAAGAAAGCCCTTTTCCACTTTAAAAAGGGGGTTTCCCGGGACGTGCCTTATCTGCAAAGAAGCAAATGAAACAACCATGGAGCTGAGAGGAGAGAACAACACCCAGAGACAGACCCATGAAAAGGGGACGTGTGAAATGCTACTAAAATAACAAACTACAACTTGTGGATTTTGTAACAAAATCAACATATTTCTACCCCCCTTTGAAACTTCTCTTTCTTTCACAGAAAAGCGGGTCTACTCAGTAACACATACAAAAAGTTTATTCTTAAAAAAAGAAACAATTTCTCCCCGGTGCCTTGAAAGTTTTTTTCAGCTCCCTCCATAATAAGAAGTTTTTGCCAACCCGGGCCAGCACTCTTGTCGGTCGTTTCTATAAATTTTTGAAGAACAAAGGGGCAGGTAGGCACCTGTAGCTCTCTCAGGCTTCCTTTTTTTAATCACAAAAATTAGAAAAGTGTTTAAATACCCTTTTGGGAGGACCCCACGTCAACATTAATTTTGGAAAAACCCCTTTAAGCCCCGGTGTAACTGTGCATGGACTTTGCCCAACTACATGACATTCCCCCGGGCCATGATAGCCACGCTCAAACATATGCCTCAAACCAACCCCCACGCGCCCCATGACGTAGAACCAGTCCAGCCTCAAGACAAATGGCGGGGCCGCATGGTTTTAATTTTTTGCAGTCCAAAAACATACTTAAATAAATATGCCACTGGGGGCAGGGTAAAAAAAAAAACCGGGTTTCATGGGACTTTAATTTACCAGGGGGCCCCCTATGCTTGTGGGGACCCAAGACAACTGCCTAGTGTCCCGGGGGGGATAAATCTTGGTTTAAAAGTTCCCCTTTTTACTTTAACCACCAAAAAAACTAGCAGCACACCAGGCACTAAAACCATACAAACTTGATCTTTAACTCTTTAAACGCTATCTTTTCTTTTAAACTAAGCTTGAGGTTTTTAGCACAGATTTGATAAAAAAGTTTTTTGCCCAACCACATAATTTAATTTCATAAGGGGGACACAATTATTGTTTCTTTAGAGCTAAAGCTACCGATGCATTCAGGGCAACAGACTCGCTGACCTATTGCAGATGGGTGGAGTGCATAGCGAAAATGGAGGCAGCAACTCCTCCAAAGACAGCAAAAACAAAGACAAAATTACCCAACACAAATAAAAAAAATAGGGTTCACTGAGGGGTGGGGGTGAAAGAAAAATCCCCCCCACAAAAAACTCCGCAGACACTAAAACCTCAAAACACTAAATAGGGCATTTTAAATTGATATTTAAAATTTTTTTCTAATTGTAAATTTAGGTTAATTTGCCCATTTTGATCAAATTAGTGCTGGATTTTTTTAGCTAATAGAGTTAAACTTGATGCCATTTAGCCTAAACGTTTACATAAGGAAAAGATATGTCAGCAGCTCAAAAAAATTCCATAGATTCAATTGTACACGGGGTTTTTTGTTGGGTTTTTTTGGTTTTTTTAGTTGTCATGATTTTGCTTTTTTCACTTGGGGCCAATAGCTTCCCCCAATTTTTGTTTCATTTGTGTTTGATGTGCGTCTGTTGACTTGGCTTCAAATCCCCCCCATTTTGCAAAACGACCATCTCCAGCCCTGTTTTTCCCCCCATCCATATATTGATACTCTTGACTAACCCCAGTACGCCTGCTCTGCTCTGGGGGGGAAAACCCCCAAACAGCCTGTATGCAGATGGGTATATGCTTGTTAATATCCCTTTTGCTTTCCAAGATATAGGTCAAAGCAAATTGGGGATTTCTTACACCCCAATAAGGGCCTTGAGCTTCTCAGCCCCTTTTTCCCATAATCCCTTGGATAGCAATGCTTAAAAGGGGGCAAAAAAGGCAATTCAAAAACTTAATACCTTACGGTGCTATCCCCCAAAAGAGATTCCCCTTTCTAGCCATCATTCCCCCCTCCCCCCACCAGCATGCCTCGTGCAAGAAGGGGGGAAAAAACCCCCAAACGCGTTAGCAGATGGGGGAAACCCTTGTTAAATCCCTTTTTCTTTCCAAGATCAGTAGGGGAAAAACCAATTGAGGGTTTTTAATCCAATATAGGGCCTTTTGAGCTTCTCAGCTCTTTTTCCCTAATCCCTTTAACCGTTCTTATAAGGGGAAAACAAAACCAAAAAAACACAAACCGTCGGTGCATCCCCAAAGAGAATGTTCCCCCTTTCTGAGCCACATTGCCTCCCCCCCCACCAGCCCAAAATCGCTTGTGGATGATTAGGGGCAAAAACCCCGAAACAGCTTTTTTCGATGGGGGATTTCTTTTTAATATCCCCTTTTTCTTTCTCAAAATCGTGGTCAAAAGCAAAATTTTAATTTGTTTCATCCAAAAAGGGTGATTGACGCTCACTCCTTTCCCAAATGCCTTGTTTATATGCATTGACTAAAGGCAACCCACTGGATACTGTATAATGTTCCCTTCACACCGGGGGCCCCCATTTGGGGACGCCATCCACTGCTGCAAAAGGGACCCGGTGAGACCCAGGACTCGTTTGGGGGAAAGGGTTTGAACACAGCAAAAAAGACATCAAAAAGGGGAATGAGTATGGGAGCGGACATTTGCTGGTTTAGTTTTCCCCTCACATTATATATGACACATTGATGTATAAATCACCAGTCTTTTTAGCGGTAGTGCTTTCCCCCTTCGGTTTGGGTTTAAAGACGCCAGGGGAATCCCCCGAGAGCCCCCAAAGTATAGATAAACTGGCGCACTCGGGCCCCCCATAACGCAGGGGGCACCCAGCAGGCCCTCTCATCCCCGTTGTCTGGATGGAAAACAGGGCGCCGCAACTCACCCGGGGAAATTCTCAGATTATTCTGCTTTTTTGGGATACTAACAAAAACGCATTTAGCACGGGGTGGATTTTGTTTTTATCCCCGATTCCCCTATTGAGAAGAGGAGGACTGCAAAATAACATAAAACGTAAACCAAGCTTATGTATAGACAAGAAAGTCCTCAATCTTTAGCTAAAGACAGAAACCAGCCAAAAGGGCAAAACCCCAAATTTTGGTGAAAAAGATTTTTTCACGCTCATACTTTAAGCTATGTTTTAAAAGCAGTAATTGGGGTTTATCTGCCCGCAATTACATTGTGTGTACGGGGGAGGAGGGCCGGCATCCGGGTCCATAACATGCATTATTTTGCGGTATAACACAGGGGAAGAACGTAATCCAAAGTTCTCTTGAAACGTGGGAAACCCTAAGACTGGGGACATATTCCCCCCTTTTTTCCACAGTCGGCCGATATACGGGGCGAGATCGTCCCCAAAAAAGCCAGGAACAAAGCCTTACGGATCAATAGTGCCATAGGGACAAAAAAAAATAAAAACATATTAAAAAAAATAAAAAATAAAAAACATGACCACCATTTTTTCCCTTTAAAAAACCTATCACCACAGAAAAATTAAAGATTAAAAAAAAAACACGTTTTGGTATCGTTACGGGAGTAACAAACCCGCGCAATAATTTCTATTGAAACCCCAAAAAAAAGGACCCGTAAACTTCAAAATTTTTTCTAGGGCATCCTTAACCACTAGTTTGAACCCTTTTTCTGTTTGCTCTTCAGCACACGTTTATGGGGTCCGCACTATTTACTTTCAGCAATGATGACATCAGTACACCCGTTACCCGGGCCCTGATTTGCACGTCACATGGTTTACTGTTTCATATTGCTGCAAAAAAATAGTGGGACACCGCCGAAAGCACAAAAACAGGGGGAGTACTCCCCCTCTTTTAACTGTGACATGCCATAGTAGTTTTACGGGATTGGGGCACTACTGATGCCCAGTATTCCGTGTTTTTGGAAGCACCCGATCACGTGGGGCCCATCACTACCCTTTACTTCTCTCTCTCGTATACAATACAATTTTTGTACCCGGGGAAACCTGCCTAATTCATCACTCATAGAGTTAGAATTGCCCAAATTTGTGGGGCACATTTTCACCCCATAAAACAGAATTGCACCAAAAAAACCAGGAAAAACCCTGACTTTCTGTTGCCCATGCACCAACAATCATGAACAGCAAAAAAAGAGAACTTTGAAAAATTTCTCCATAAAAATAACTGACCCTAATTCACAGTATGTCCTGCATTGAACATATAGGGGTGCAATACTCACTTTTTTTTTCCGTTCATTTGTCATGCGCCCTCCCAGCAAGGACGATAGGCACCCTGACGGCTAGTCACTCGAGGACGTTTTATACCCCCCCCCTTCCAACACAGATCACAGTATTGGGCCCCCTTATATACAATTTTAAAAACAAAATATATATAATTACACATCAGAGAACGGGATATAAGAGTTAAGATTAACATGGTTTAAACTATTTAACAAATCCCAAATTGGATTTTCATTTAACCCTTTTGGACAAGCGACTCCAATAGACAATCCAATATCCCCTCTTTTAACAATTTCGGGGATCTGTTTGATCTTTTCAATAACTTTTTCCCAAATTTCACCATCTTAATTCCGAAATTCCATGGTTTTGCGGGGGGGCAAAATGTCGTCCAACTCTCTACCAACGCTTCTTTCTCTGGGGGGTTTTTACTTTTTTCAAAGATTGCTTTTTAAATGCGAATGGGGGAACGGGGTTCATTTAACCTCACCTTAACCGATTTTATTTCTTCCAACGTTACCCCAATGACAATTTTAGCCTTATACTCCCCTCCTCGCATTATGGGAAAACCCTTTTTTCTTTTTTTTAGCCTTCCTTGGGGAGCAGATGAAGCCTTTGATAAAGAAGAACAAACTACACTTAAAGGGGTTTTTCACGGAAAAATTGGGGAAACTTGCAAATAAAAAAAACACCCAACAATTATTAAAAAAAATTCTCCTTTTTTTTTGCTGCCCCTTTTGTATATTTTTAAAACTCA
>JAODAL010056432.1:0-23291 GCA_025379985.1 Phyllomedusa bahiana | reverse complement strand
GTGCAAGCAGGAATGAAGATGAAAAAGGAAAAGTCTGGAAGTGAGACAATGCAAGTTAATGATGAAAGTTACAGAAAAATAGTTCAGATAGCAAAGTTTTGAACACAGGGCCTATATTGTTGGAAATAGGCTAACTTTAGGCCGCCTTTGGCATAGGGATGTCTGGGAGTGACTGTAACTTCTGCATCCCCTATAGTTATACCCCTGGATACTGTGGAGAGAAGGTCAGGGAAAAGTAAGGAAAGTGAAGCATAAGAGAATAGTACAAGTAGGTGTGAAGATGGAACGTTCTGGAGATGAGACTATGGAGGGGAATTTAAAAATATACAGAAGAGTAGTACACATATCGAAGCTGTGAATACAGGGACCATATTGTTGGACATAAGTTAACTTTAGGCCGCCTTTGGCGTAGGGATGTCTGGGAGTGACTGTTACTTCTGCAACCCCTATAGTTATACGCCTGGATACAGTGGAAAGAAGGTCAGGGAAAAGTAAGGAAAGTAAAAGAAGCATTAGGATGAGAGAATAGTACAAGTAGGTATGAAGATGGAGGAAAGGTCTGGAGATGAGACTATGGAGGTGAATGAAAAAATGTACAGAAGAGTAGTGCAGATATCGAAGCTGTGAATACAGGGACCATATTGTTGGACATAGGCTAAATTTAGGCCGCCTTTGGCGTAGGGATGTCTGGGAGTGACTGTTACTTCTGCATTCACCATAGTTACAACACCCAACACAGGGAAAAGTAAGGAAAGTGAAGGATGAAAGAATAGTACAAGTAGGTATGAAGATGGAGGAACGTTCTAGAGATGAGACTATGGAGGTGAATGAAAAAATTTACAGAAGAAGTATGCAGATATCAAAGCTGTAAATACAGGGCCTATATTGTTGGAAACTTTAAGCCGTCTTCGGCGTAGGGATGTCTGGGAGTGACTGTTACTTCTGCATTCACCATAGTTACAACACCCGACACAGGGAAAAGAAAGGAAAGTGAAGGATGAAAGAATAGTACAAGTAGGTATGAAGATGGAGGAATGTTCTAGAGATGAGACTATGGAGGTGAATGAAAAAATTTACAGAAGAAGTATGCAGATATCAAAGCTGTGAATACAGGGCCTATATTGTTGGAAACTTTAAGCTGTCTTCGGCATAGGGATGTCTGGGAGTGACTGTTACTTTTGCATTCCATATAGTTACAACACCCCAAAACAGTGGAAAGAAGGTCAGGGAAAAGTAAGGAAAGTGAAGGACAAGAGAATAGTACAAGTAGGTATGAAGATGGAGGAAAGGTCTGGGAATGAGACAATGAAGGCGAATGAAAGTTGCAGGACAGACAAAAAGCATGTGATTAGAATGGGATAACTATAAAGACAGGGAGGAATAGTTCAGATACTGAAGCTGTGAATACAGGGCCTATATTGTGGGGAATGTGCAACTCTGAAATATCCAAAATGTGATTTATTTTTGTATTACTTTTTACTTACATATTTTCATGCTACCTTATTTTGTATTAAGAACTGATCAGCCACTGTGTTAATGTTCGTGAACATATGATTTTTTCATGACAGATTAATAAAGATTTTTATAGAAAAATATATTATTTTCATTGTTTTTTTTTTTATTTATATTGTTCATCTTGTCTTGACATCACTGATGTTTTCGAAAAACCTTGGTGCCAGTTACATATATAGACAACAAACACAACCTTTCTTTCATATGCTGCTCATTGGAGGCGCAACTTGAAACTCCTGGGCCCCAATGAACAATCTGTAACTGCGCTCCCAACCTATTAAGTGCTATTTGTAAGGGTACGTCCATATGGCACTGACAAAATACCAGTCAGTTTCTGACCTTGGTTTGTGTCCCCCTTTGCATTGAACAGTTCATGTTCCGCCTCAAAACCGGGCGGAAGAATGAACGTGTCTAAGGGCTTTTTTGACGGTCGGATTTGCCGTCAGAAAATCCGAGCTGTGTAGACTACAGCTTGGATTTTCTATTAAAGTCTATGAGGTTGGTTGACAGCCGGTTTACAGACAGTTTTCAAATCCGAAAACCATCTGAAAGTCTGACTGAAAACTGGACAAGAAGACCAGGGTTACTGGCACTTCATGATGAATCAATCAGGTTGGTCACTAAGAAATTGTCACTGAATTAACAGATAAGGTTTGTAGATGCGATAAAAAGGAAAATTCCAGTTTTGCTGCAAACAATAAAAAGTGCATTATACAAAGTAGGTCATACTCTACTCAGGATAACTATATAGGTCATAATTGTTGTGCTGCATCTGTACTTGTCATGGTTGTAAGTTGCAAATAAAGTACAAAACAGTGACTAGCAGTAATCCATGCCTGGTTATCACAGCTAGGCTGCCTTGTAAACAGTTACCAGTGACAAACTCAGACAGAGGAGGCCACCTGTTCATAAAGCGTATATGGGCACCTTGCTGTGCAATAGGTCATTATATGCATAGGAACATCTTATGCTTCTGTAACAAAAAATTCCAATAGGTGTGAGCTATGAAATTCTTAGCTCAGGCCCTCACATTTAATCTAATAGACAGTCAGAAGGCAGTGTGCCCCTTTACCTATTGGACCCATATGCAACTGCACAAGTTGCACAAATGGCTCGTCCACCTGATGAGCATTTTTACAGGGCAAAATCTTCATAAATGGCAGACTTCTTATTTTCTCGCAAAATTCTTTTATTCCAAACATATCCAGTCCAACATTAAAGGACATAAGTATAAAAGCGTAGGTATATAATAGAAGTAAAGTGGTATACTTATAGTTCGTAGATTCCAGCATGTGAGCTTCTTCATGCATAAATCTCCCGAGCGGGATAGCTCAGAGACGCCAGACTAGAGCGGGCTGCACACTCAGAGCGACGTTTCGAAGGACACGCCTCCTTTGTCAAGCATGCGTAGTGTATGCTCCTATTGTTTAAATAACCATAACGCAAGTATTAAAAACAACATAAAAACAAACCGTTACCGAAGGTTACAAAAATACTTTAAGACTATATACTTCATTTAAGCCTTTTGGAATCAGCGATTGCATTTTGCTAATCCAAAAGGCTTCTCGTTGTAACAGACGAGTTTGAACCCCTTCTATCTCCTTACTTTCCACATGCTCCAACACACACCAACGGAGTTCGCTTACCCCATGGTTGGCTTCACAGAAGTGTCGTGCAAGAGTGGATTCACCAAATTGTTTAGTAGTGTCATTGTTACTTTCCTTTTTGAGAATTTTATTTTTAAACAAGCGGATGCTAGATCTATGTTCGTTTAAACGGACCTTAATAGGTCTTTTCGTTTGACCAATGTATACCATGCCACAAGGGCATTTAATCAGGTAAACAACTTGAGCGGTATTACATGTAAAAAAAATCCCTGATATTAATGTCAGTGACATTTAATGGGTGTTTGATACTTGACTCTCTAATAATAGAGGATCAGTTCAAGCAACCAAGACACGGAAAGGAGCCTTTTCTGTTTTTAACCGTTTTTGTCTAGTATTATGCGATTTAATATCGGATGATACTAACGCATCACCCAATGATCGTCCTTTTTTGAAAACAAACCTTGGGGGTTCCTTAAACAGGGATCCATATAAAGGATCACTGCTCACAATTTTCCAATGGTTAGAAATCACTTTCCTCACCATATCCGAATGTCTATCATATGTGGACAAAAACAGAATCTTATCTTGTGTGGACTTAGTTTTAGAGCATAGCACTTCCTCTCTTCAAATTGGAAACCTCTTCGGCTATCCGTTTGACCTCTTCTCGATTGTATCCTCTACTGACAAATTTGTCTGTTATCTGTTGTTTACAACTGAGCCACTTGTCTTCATCAGAGCAAATCCGTCTAGCTCTAATGAGCTCACCTTTTAATATTCCTCACAGCAGGGTCGGGACGACAGATAAGCAACCGCCAAGGGCGCCCCTTCATCCAAGGCAGAAAAGGGGGTGCAAAGAAGTATGGAGTGAGCGGAATTTTCCATAGAGAGGGAGCACCAGAATACCTTGTCCCAGTCCTACCTCACGGATGTCTCAGAAAACTTATGACACCTCTTTTTTGGCACTAATAGTAAGACAACTCCTTTCTACAGAAATATGTTACCTGCTTTTCACATACACTCAAACTAGTGACACAGCATATTTCTGCACCTTTATCTTGTCAGGAAAAAGTGTTATCATTGTATAGAAACATACTATCTAATTGTGAACAAATACTCTTTTGCATATGAAGTAATGTCTGCCAACAACATAGATATCTACATTATCTTCCTTACGGCTTTACAACTTCTTGTAATAATGCAAAGTGTTTAATATCAAAAGTCCACCAACCTACATAAAATACATACTAAATTATAATCAAATGTCAGTGGGGAGGTGCAGTAATTAAAACATAACCTTTACTAAAATATATTAAAAATATACCCTTAGAAAAAGGAAGAAGTATGTGGGTGTATAATCTCCCTACCATGATTCAGTTTTTCACAATGTGTTACCAGCTCTCCATAATGTCTTCTTGTTTATTGGGGGATGAAAAGCTAAAGGTAGAAGGAGAGAATTAACTATCTCCATCCCAACCTAATCAAATCTTTCTTGTAAAATAGAGCGATCTCTCTGGGAAGGCTGGCCCTATGCAGGAAGCTATCCATATCGGTCCCTTTAAAATCTCTAAACTCATTTTGTGTCTCCTTCCAGAGTCGAATGACACTTTGTGAAAAAAACAATATGAACTGAATCACAGTAGGAGGGCTGTAACACCTGCACAGTTATGTGTTTTCTAAGAGTCTGTTTTTAATATTCATGCCTATTCGAAAATCGCCATTAAATTCACATAAAAATAGCATGTACTTTAGCAAAAAAATTGTTGTTAAAACACATTGGACAATATGGTTTTCAATGGCAAAATCCACGTGGATTCCACACTTAAATTTTACTCATTGTGTGAACGTCCCCTTAAAGATATTCAGGTAGATATTACAGTCATATAGGAGTCTGATATGGTTACGCCTTCTGTAAACAACATGTAAAGTTTATGGATAAGATTGTGACGATGAAGAGATTAATTTGTTTTATTACATAGTGAAATCAGCCAATATTATTAATACCATGTAATTGTGTCCATCTAGAATACACTTCATTATTGAGGTGCCTATCCAGAGTGCCCTCATTTTTAAAAAGTATCTAAAGTAATGTTGCTTCTGATGAGCAATGCTCTTACTTTATTACACTTTGTTGTCTACCACAAATCACTGACGCACTATATATATTGTAAGAGGGCACAAGGTGCCATTGTGGATGGACGGTATGTGTCCCCGGTCCCGGCTCTTTTGAAGAAAAAGCCAAAATGTCTTTTGTGTCGAACACTAGGTTGCTGACACCTATTTTTTAGTTTTTAACAGTGCCTTAAGCGGTGACCCGGGGGTCCGGCTTTTACTGGAATGACCGAAGGATGGGGGGGACGGTCATTCCCACATCCAGGTCCAGGTTTTACCGGGCCTGAAAGCCTGGAGCTACTGAGAGACAGGGTGGGGTTTCCAAGTAGGTGTGAGTCAGTCGGGAAGGAAAGAGCTCTTTTGGGGAGGTTTTCAGTGGGTTTCCTATTCAAGGCATTGAATTTTACCCAAGCATTAAGGGGTGGGCCGTAAAGCACTGGCGGAGGACTTATATCCGGTTTTTAAAGCTAAAGAAGCTGCTTTTTTGGGTTTGTTTCCCACTGTATAAGACTTTTTTTCTGTGGATGTGTGTGGTTAAAATAAACCCATGTTTTATCCTGAACATTGCCTGCCATCTGCTTACCCTCGGCTACCGTTGAGCTACCCCTACAAGGGGTTTGGAGGATGTGGGCATAGACCCCCCATATATGCCTGGGTTAAGGCGGAGCACGGCACAGTTTACAGCGCACAAAATGGGGGAGGTGATTAAACACTGGTGCAGGCAAACCCTGCGCATCGCAAGCCTCAGCACAAAAAAACAGAAGCCCAGCGGGAAAACAAACCCCCTGCTTATGAAAACAGATGGCAGTTTGATAAGCATAAGGAAAAAAGTGCGCCAGTTTCACCATCTCCAGAGGACGGCGCCATGCCGAGTTCGGTGAGGGAGGCGCTGCAGAAAATGACTCCGGGGACGAGGAGGCCTTCTTGGCTGTTGCAAAACGGTTCGGGCCCGTGAAAAGCTGCCCCGGAGCAGTGGGCCGGGGTTTTGGGCCCCCATATCTGGGGGGAGCCCCAAAAGGGTTTTGACCGGGCCCTGCAAGACCCCAAGGAGTGGGGGAAGCTCAAAGCTGAGATCCGGGCCCCGGCTCGGCATAACATTGGGGGGCCGGGCGCGAGGGTGCTTTTTCTGGGGCTAAAAAAACAACAACCCCCGGGGTCGCAGTTTTTGTTTTGCTGCACCTGGTCCAAAAGTGGCACAGCCAGATCTTGCTCCCCACCCAAATGGTTGGCGTGTAGTCATGGCCGGTTCCGAACTCTCTACCTAGACCTGTGCATGTGGGTTGCTCGGGGGAACCCCCAATAGGGGATGAACTGGATGGGGTTGGTAGAAAGTTTTACGCCATGGAGCAGCCCCTGGGTGGGCCCGGGAAAACCTAAAACCCCTGTGGGGGGGAGCCCCCCCGGCAGTTAGAGGGTTAAAAGCAGGCCCCAGTTTTCCCCAAAGGGGTCGCCTAAAACCCGAGGGGCCGGAGCCCTGCAAGGGGGCCTCGGGGAACCCTGTCGTGGGGTGTCACCCCAGGCCATTAGTAGCCCAGTGCCCCTTACCACGGACCAATGGAGTGTTCGGGGGGCCCACGTGGCCCATGTTTCCCCCATGCTGTGTGAGTGCTCTCCCCGCCCCGGAGAGGGCCCCCCAGATCTGCACTGTAAAGTCAATGGGACTATAGGGCTGGACTATTGGACCGGGGAGTTTGGTTACTCTCCTGCCCGGGCTCTCTACCTCATGTGGTGTCCCGGGGAAAACTCGGGGGGTTACATTGTGCACGGGGTACAAGAGGGTCCCCCGGGGCCGAGTGGTCCTGGAAACTGTTTTGGGGGCTAAAGCACTTTTTGTGGGGGTTGTTAAGAATTATGATATGGATCATGGTCGTGTTTTCCCATTTTTGGGGACCTATGGGGTGAGTTGTGTCCCCAAAAAGGACCCCCAAGAAAAAGGGCGTCCAGAGGTGTAACCCTGGGGAAACCCTGGAATTTCCCCTGACGGTCCTAGTGGGGGACAATGGGGAGGACAGGTCGGGGAAAAATTTCCCGACCTGGAAGTGTCCCGGGGAAATTGGGGGGACACCCCAACCCCAAAGACCTTACTTTTAAAAGGGGGGCATTGGAGGGGGTGGAACCCTAAAGGGGGTTTCCCCAGGACCCCCGGGGTGATGGGGGTCCCCCACTTCCCGAAATGAAGGGGAGACCTACTGCAGGTAACCAAAGGTAGAGACGAGGTGATGGAACAGCTATTTGGTCCCCACCCCTTCGGGCAGGGCCTAACATCACATTCCATGTTTTTGGGGGACACCTGGGGCGAAAAACCCCCTGGAGAGGAGGGAAGGTTTTATTGGCCCGGCTGTTATCGTGGGTTCGGGATTATTGCCATCATGTCCTGTAGTCAAGTCCCCTTTCCCCGGTACCCCACTTCCGCACCCCTAGTCCGCTGCCCATTATCGGGTGCCCTTTAGAGAGGGGCCTGGATTAAGGGGGGACCCGGGAAAATTTCCCTGGGGACACCAATTTTTTTAGTGGTCTTGACAGGACCCGGTACCCCGAGGCCGTGCCCCTTTGGGAATATGTATCTAAAAATATTGCAGAGAGTTATTTCAATCTTCTCCCGAACAGGGATTCCCAAAAAGATCCCGACAGTCAAGGGACACCTTTTATGCCCCAAAGGGGATGAGGGATTATGTAGGTTTTCTAAAAGGGGACGCGTTACGCACCTCAGTGACCACCCAAACGGAGGGCTCGTGGAAAGGTTCAAAAAGACCTTTAAAGCCTGTTTTTGAAAGGGGTTTTTAAAAAGGAGAGCGGATTGGGTTGTGTACCAACCTTCTTTTTCCATAAGAGAGGTGCCAAGGCCTTAAAGGATTTTCCCCTTTGAATTTTATGGGGCCCCACCCAAGGGGTTTGTAGACTTGGGAAAGAAACTTGGGAGAACGAGGTCACCCCCTTTTAAGAGTGTGTCGAACACTCACACGAGAGAGAGAGCACCCAGGATGCCCATTGTTTTAAAGGAACACCTTTACGAGTCAGGAAACCCAGGCCAAAGGGTCATAACAGGTTTTCCCTGTTAGACAATTTTGTCCAGGGGATGGGTATGGGGCTCGTACCAAAGTTGAGAGCAAATTCCCCGCCAAGTGGCAGGGGGGCCCTATGAATTGTTAAAGAGTGGGGAGGTAAACTACAAGGCCCCCACCCGGGGAAGAGGAAGCCCTTCCAGATTATCATGTTTTAAATTTTATTAAAGGGGTTGTCTGTACAATGATTGGGTTTTAATTTTTAAAGATCTTTAAAAAACAAGCAGCTTTTTCAATATATTTCTTTCAAATGTCCCACTGATTTTTAGCTAGCCCTGTTAGATTTTACTCAGCTTCTCAAATCTCTATAGTAGCCCCACTGTTGATCCTTATCTTTCTGGCTGTCAGGCTGAATGACTATCACCTTTGAAGACGGTCAGAGCAGAGAGCCCCTCCCGCACAGAAAGCTTTTTGGGGTGGAAGGGGGGGAGGGAGGACCTTTGGGGTCTGTGCCATGCAGCCTGGTTAACCCCCTGTGGGCCCCGCTTTCCCCCCTCTCTACACAGATAGATGTGACAGCAGGACCCTGTCTGTTCTATAATCTGATATTCTTTTGGAAAGGACTTTTTCAATACTGTACAGATCAGGCTGTGAATACTTTTTGCTCTCCTGTATTAGGAGACATCCTGAGTAAGTAACACTTCCCTTGTTGTTTGGGGAAAGTGGAGAATTTAAGCTAGCAGGGGTATAGGAACACTGCATCCCCTCGCTCTATTAGATACACACACTTCACAGATCTCTACAATCATAGATCAGCCCCCCCCTGTAAAGACCAGGGAGGCACCACAGGGTGAACTCTGGGGGCAAACCCCCCCCCCCCCCCCCCCCTGTATAGAAGTTACGACTGCCTGTGTGCTGATGGGGGGGGGAGAGGGAGCAGAAGAGACAGCCAAGAAGCACGCCCCCAGTTCAACTTACCCGGGACCTGCAGGCTGAAAAATCGTAATGAGACAACCCTTTAAGGCCCCCGGGAAAGGAGAGAGATTTCCCTGGGGGCCCCTTTTCTAGTGTCCCAGTCAGAGTCAGAGAAAATTTGAACATTGCAGAAAAAATTTTCCCCCTCCCCAAAGACAACAATGAAGGAACTCCACAACAGAAAAAGGGGCCTGTTTCGGGGGCCCCGGGCTAACCAATGTTATTAAACTGAAAAACCTTACGGGGCCCAAGTAAGGGTTTACATAAAACCTTAAGAATTCCCGAGGGGCCCCCCGGAGGTAATTGCCAGGGGGTCCATAGGAGATGGAACTAGGGGTATTGAAAAGTCCAAAAGCGGGTGGTCCAGCCCCATATCCCAGTGCCCAAACCCCAAAAGGGAGTGGCTAAGACTATACAAGCGAACGAGGTCTCTAAGGTGATGCTTAAACCCATGCCGAGGGTTGCGAATCATGAAAGATTAGGGCCTGCTCGTACATCATTACCTTGATCTGACCGGGGATACTGGCAGATCCCTTTTTTCAAAAACGGCTGAGAGAAACAGCTTTTTCCCCACCCCAGGGGTCGTTTCAGTACGTCCGAAAGCCGTTTGGACTGCAGGGTTCCCCAGCTTCATTCCAAAGGGCCCTGGACCAAGTTTACTCCCATAGGAAGTATGCTGCCGCTTACCCCGGGTACAATCATCCCAGTCGCGACTGGGAAAGCCACCTCCCTAAAGTACAGTTGGTTTTGGAGGCCTTAAGAAGCGCCGGCTTTACAATAAACCCAAGTAAGGGCGCCATGGAGTTGGAGGAGGCCCGGTACCTGGGGTATATCGTAGGGAGAGGCGGAATAAAGCCCCAGTTAAATAAAATAGAGGCGATTCAGGGATGGCCCCGACCCCTTACAAAGAAACAGGTCAAGGCGTTTCTGGGGATAGTGGGGTATTACCGGAGGTTTATCCCCAGGTTTGCAGAGATGGCAGTACCCTTAACTGACCTTACTAAAGGCACCAAGGGTACCACAGTTAATTGGTCCCCAGAAGCGGAGAGAGCTTTTCAGGAGCTCAAACAGGCCCTGTGTGGACAGCCAGTTTTGGTGGCTCCCGATTTTACTAAGGAGTTTGTCGTGCAAACCGACGCATCAGAGGTGGGTCTGGGGGCCGTGATGTCCCAGGTAATAAATGGGGAAGAACACCCTGTCATATACCTGAGTCGCAAGCTGTCCCCTGCGGAACGTTATTATTCTATTGTCGAGAAAGAAGGCTTAGCAATAAAGTGGGCGCTGGACTCTCTGAGATATTATTTGTTAGGAAGACGGTTCAGACTTATTTCGGATCATGCCCCTCTGAAGTGGATGAGTGAGAGGAAGGGTAATAATGCCCGAGTGACCCGTTGGTTTTTAGCCCTGCAAGACTTCCAGTTTACAGTCGAACATAGGCCGGGGAAGCTACAGGGCAATGCGGATGCCCTTTCTAGGGCGCACTGTATGCTGGCGGAAAGTGCCCAGCCCCCTGGCGTTGGGCAGAGTGGGGGAGATGTAAGAAGGCACAAGGTGCCATGGTGGATGGATGGTATGTGTCGCCGATGTCCCTGGCATCGGTGAAGTAAAAGCCAAAATGTCTTTTGGTGTCAGTAACACTAGGTTGCTGACACCTATTTGTTAGTATATAACAGCTGCCTTAAGCGGCTGATCCGGGTCCGGCTTTTACTGGAATGACCGAAGAGATGGGTGGGACGGTCATTCCCACACTCCAGGTCCAGGTTTTACCAGGCCTGTAAGAGCCTGGAGCTACTGAGAGACAGGGGGTGGTTCCAAGACTGAGTTGTGAGTCAGTCTGTAGAAGAAGGAGCTCTGTGCTGGAGGTGTTCAGTGGGCTCTGCTATTCCAAGGACGATTGGATCCACTACCCAAGCATCTAATGGGTGAGACCGTCAAGCACTGGCGGAGGACTTATATGCACTGGTTTAAAGCTGAAGTAAGCTGCTGTTTTGTTTGATTTCCACTGTATAAGACTTTCCTTCTGTGGATGCTGTGTGGATAAAATAAACCACGTGTGTTATATATATATATGTATTAATAATATTGGCCGATTTCACTATGTAAAAAAACAAATTAATCTTCCAGATACAGTTCCTTCATTGTCACAATCTTATCCACAAACTCCACATGTTGTTTACAGAAGGTGTAACCATATCAGACTCCTATATAACTGTAAGTGAGATCACTCTTGGCCAATAGTACAAAGCAAGCATTTATTGTCATAGCTGCTGAGTCACCAGAACAATTGTTATAAGCTGTCCACACACTGGAGATTTTAGAAAGCAGGTGAGGGACCATATAGGACCATAAAAGTCAAAGAAACCTCAAAGTGCAACTTGAATTAAAACGGTGAATGTTTCAAGTAGCAGCATGGTGCAGGTTACCATGAAATGATGGTTGTCTTCTAAGGAGACATAGGTGCTCTGAAACACATTGCTACTTTAGACAATAAAGTTTTATTCGGTAAAAGCTGCTTTTCACCTCCTTCATCAAAAATTGCAAGTTTTCCTTTGTATATATGGTTCTATACAGCCCATAATTTTAATTCAGGCTTGGAATGGCCCACAGGGTAAAACTCCGGTGGGCCCCTAGGTGTGATGGGCTCCTGGGCATAGCAGGCTTGGGATGGCTTTCATGGGAAAGGCTAAGAAACAGAGGAAGAAAGCAAGAAGGATGTGCAGTCATGTACAGTAGCTGTAGTATGTGCCCCCACAATTTACTGCACTGGTGGGTCTCAAAAGTCGTCTCTAGTGCTGGGTCTTAGCCCTCTCCACCCTCCCCGGCCCAACACTATCTGACTTCCAGTTTCTATCCCTGCCTGAGATAGAGTCCAATAGTTGTTTCTAGATTTCCCCAATATCTATTTATTGAAAGCCCTCAATACAAAGTAGCACAACCATTTAGGAGAGCGTCTCTCCTAACATCTTTTAATCCCTCACCCTTATGGATACGAGGGGCTGCTGATAAGCCTTTGGCTTTACCCAGAAAAAAACGAGATAGGAAGATGAAACTTTACATTTATTCCAAATATGTCGAATGCTGTCAACACATTTCTTACATCAGCATTCCAAGTTCTGTAAGCCTTGCAAAAAGAAAGATTTCGGTTGTGCCTCAAACCAGTCATCCATAGCAGCCATGGCAACAGAAATAGTGTGAAATTTGGTACCTTTGAGGTGTTTCTTCATGTTTGGAAACAGATGATAGTGGGAGGGCGCTAGATCTGGTGAATAAGGTGGGTGGTCAACCAGCTGGAAGCCTAGCTCCACCAGTTTTGCCGTGGTCGCCTGTGCAGTGTGAGCGGAGGCGTTGTCTTGCAGGAACAAGATTCCTTTGGACAGCCTGCCGCCCCTTTTGGCCTTCAGAGCTGCTTTCAGTTGGTCCAAAAGTTCAATGTAATACCTTGCATTGATGGTGGAACCATTTTGAAGGTAGTCGACTAGCAGCACGCCCTCCTTATCCCAGAACACAGACGCCATCACCTTAGTGGCTGATTTTTGCACCCTGAACTTCTTTGGCCGAGGAGAACCACTGTGCCTCCACTCTTTTGACTGCTCCTTGGTTTCAGGGTCATACAAATAAATCCAGGTCTCATCCATAGTGACCAGTCAATCCAGGAAGTTCTTATCAGTCTGGAAACGCTGACAAATGGACCAGGACGTTTTCACTTGCATGCTTTTCTGATCTGTTGTCAAACATTTTGAGACCCACTTTGCAGATATATTCTTCATGTTCAAATGTTCATGGATAATGACACAGACACATTCACGAGAAATCTCCATGATGTCTGCTATTCCTTTAGCTGAAATTTGCTGATTCTCCAGTATGAGGTTGTGCACAGCATCGATGATCCCCCGGGAAAAACCCAACCGCTCTCGGCGTCCAGGACGTTCCTTACCCATTGGTGCTGAAGTGGCCGTTTTAAATTTTGGGAAACCCAGTATTTAAACTGAAAGAATATGAAGGGCATTGATCCCCCAATGTCTGTGACATATCACCATGAATATCCTTCGCAGACTTTCCTTGCAGAAACAAGAATTTTATCACTCCTCTGCTCTCATTTGCTGTGAATATCACCTTACACTCTGCCATTTTGTTTTCCCACGTGCCTACATCACTGTTGCCATAAGCTACAAACAAAAATTTTTAGACACATAAGGCTTTCATGTGATGTAACATTCATTACCATAGAAACAAAAAAAGAACACAAAGCCAAAGACTTATCAGCAGCCCAGTAGATTTGTAGATCTATATCATGTTGTTTATTATCAGGCCCTGGGCTTCCTTTCAGCACTTCCAAATTATAGCACTAGAGATTTTAGAGAAATGCTGCTCACCATTTTCTACCAATTGTTTCCGGCTTTTCATGATACAGAAGAACATGGCAGAAGGCAGTTGAAGGTACTCTGGTAATATTGAGGCGCCGTGTTGGACTTTGTCATTTGTGAAAAACCATGAGTGCTCAAATGCATAGGATGGATCTACACACAGCTTCATCACCAACCAAAACTCAATACAGGTCACAGAGCAATGCAGAGATCAATATGCCAATTGTTGGTGATTTATTATGTTACCCCATGCGTTTTTCCAAACAACACTTTAAAAACACAAAAAGAACTAAAATCCTTAACCCCAAATTCTTGCTCACGGTATATGCTGGTCTCAGCTGCTCCCCACAATAAATGGAAAGTGTGAACAGAAGTATGTACAACATGGAAAAACTTTAGACAGAAATCATAAAATAGATAAGCACCACACTAAAGATAAGAGATGAAAAGAAAAGTGCTCTGGGGCACTAGTAAATTTCCGGGACAGACATGCCCCAAACTTGCATGGTGCTCATTTATTTACAGTAGGTTTTGAAAACCATCTTTTTAATGGGCAAATAAATCTTAAACACGTTTGTGGAGATGTAAAGTTGTAAAGTATTGAAAAACAAATCTCTTTTAGAGATGGAAAGTTAAAGGGGGGTTTAAAAAAGTTTAACCCCCTATAAAAAATCATATGAACAAATCTTTGGGGCCCCAGTAAAATAAAAAAAAATTATCTCCCCCTTTCCCCCTCCCTGGTTCCCTGGGCATCCCCCCATCTTCTGGTAATAGTCCATCACCTCCGAACAGGGATGTCACCACTGCAGCCACCGATTGGCTGCATTGGTCACATGCTTCTACCTACTTTCATTTCCGAAAGGTAAAGGTAAAAAAGGGGGCTTAGTGGTTTCATGCCCGCTGCAGCCAATCAGTGGTCCCCCGTTTGTAACACCCCTTTTTTTCCGAAGGGAAAGATTTTCGGGCAGAAAACCCGGACCCCCAGACGGGGCCCGGGAACGGAGGAAGGTAAATTAAGTTGTTTTTTTTTTTACTGGGGCCTCAAGAGTTTTGCCTTTGTTTTTTTTTATAGGAGGTGCAAATGGCTTAAAAAGATCCCAGTTTTGGAAAAATTTCAAAAAATCTTTTTTTAAAATAATAATAAAGTAATAAATGTGCCCACTCTAAAAAAACAAACCCCCCCAACCCCCCCCCCCCCCCCCCCCCCCCCCCCCTAAAACGAAAAAGGTTTTTTTGGAAAATTTTAGATATACTAATTTATGGAGAAAAAAAATTTTTTAGAAAGGGCAGAAAAAGGATATGGTTTATCAAAGGGGGAAACAACCGGGACAACCAATTTTTTTAAAAAGAAGTGGCCCAATGGTTTTCCACACATGGCAAAGCCATGTGTATTGAGCCTTCATGATAACAAATAGAAACTGTGCAGTTCTGTACCCATGGACTTTATGGACTGTTATATGGTGCCCCCTATGCGGGCTTTTTGTGCCCCCCCGGGGGGTGAATCAAAAAAAAAAACCCACAAAAAATTTTGAAATGACCCCAAAGAAAGTGCTATATTAAATATTTCCCCCCACCTACGGGGAGACTAAAAGGCCCTATTGACTTAAATGGAACACATAGAAATCATTGAGAATTCAAGCATCCATGATAAATACCACAAGATTTTAACCCACAAAAAAGGGGAAGGAGAGAGAAAAAATTTTCCAAAAAGAAGGGGGAAATTTGAAAGGAGGGGTTTCGAAACTGGATGTACCCTTAGAATTTGGGAATTCATAAAACTCCCCATTTAACCCACAGCAAATTTGGCGGGTGCATAGGTGGTTAGGTTTGGGTCACCCGAAACACTGCATTTATCAAAGGGGTTTTTTGTATCTCAAGCTTATTATAAGTGATTGACTTGCCCTTTATATGAATTTATTTTATAACACCCATTTAATATATATTTTTTTAGGATTTTCACATACAGCAAAAATGATCTAAACTACATGTTATAACCATAGTGGTTTACACCCAATAAAATTACATGTTACATATTAAATAGCTGCAGGTCACCTGGTCCCAACCATGCGGTTTCTAACCAAAAACATACAGTGAAGTCGGGCCATGTTCGGAAAGAAGCCATCATGGCTAAGAAAGTTGAGTCTGATATTCGGCTTCTCCTCGCCCCCCTTCAGCTAAACTTACAGCTCTCTCCAATGTTTGCCTATAGGAAAAGAGCTGTCAGTTTTGCTGAGATGGCGGGAAGAAGCTGCACATTGGACTAATCTCCACTGCATGTTTTACCCTGAAGTGCTACAAGGTTGCCAATGGGTAACATCATTCAAGCAACATCAAGTAGCTGACAGGTTCCCCTTAACCCCATTGAAATGCTGTTAAAAGTTTTTAATTTGGGTGTTTACCAAAAGGGGTTGCCACACTATTCACTCACCCCATCCTTTTTTCTTGGTTTTCACTTTGAAACAGGGGCGGTTACGGGTTCTTACTAGGCGCAGTAGAACCCAGTCGTAGCTAAGCAACCAGGCTGGCAGCCATCGGGAAATTTGAACAGGTCTGACTATAGCAACCTGAGGAGCTTACAGCTCAAAAAAAGGGGGATATCTCAGAAAAGGGGGACACTGTAATGGACATAATTCAAAGTGACTTTTTAGCAAGATCTTTTAACATAAAAAGCAATCCATTTTAGTGAGACAACCCCTTTAAAAACTTTGCACGCAAAGAAATTCGCATGAAAGTTAGAAAAAATTTCCCCTTTGTGATTAGAGGAAATACAAAAAATTATTAGAAGACACCCCCTTGACAATACCAGGTAATAGAGTTAAAGGTGTCTCATTTTTATATCTGATAACACATATTTCAGTAATTAGGCCAAGAATAAGGATTTTGACTAAATAAACACCACAGATATAGATTATCTTCAGTGGTGATGCAGCATCTCACATTGTTCCAGTCCTCATTTCTGTTTGTATTACTTCTTCTGCTGGTTTCTGTTTCCTTTCATTTTTCTTCTACTTCAGTTTTTTTGTGGAATTTTGATGAAACAAAAGTAATAGCTAAAAAAGAAAGTGCAGATATAAGTGGTAAATGAAACAAAACACCAGTGACTATTGCTCATCTGCAGAAAAGATGGCCTTACACATTCAATGTCGAATAAAGTAAAGCTATTCATTCTCTGTTGGCAATTTTGTGCCCAATGTACAGCAAATACTGTGTCTCTTCTATGGATTAAAGAACTTTGTGATTGCGATTTGGAAACAAAGGGCCTTAGTTATCAAAACTGCCAAGCAGCTCTTTGTTACCCACAGATTTAATATTTCCAGAAAAGCTTAAACAATGAAAGCTGAGCTCTGATTGGTTACATGGGGCAACAAAGACAGATTTACACTGAGAGATTTTTGATAAATGAGGCCATTTGCCTCTTTGGAGAAATTGTATAATTCCTTTGAGTTGGCACCATTTTTTATATATATACTACATTATTATTACTACAACTCACATGCTGCTACAGGTCAAGTCAGTCTATTTCTGTAGGGGAACTCCATTTTTTTTTCCCAATACAAAAATTATTTAAGGGGGAGAATTTAAGTAAGAGCAAGAATTAAAAAAAAGCCACATATAAATCTTAAGGAAAGGAAGGTGATTCATTGCTACAAAAAGTTACAAAAATTTTCATCAAATCCCCTTCAGTAAAATTTGTCAATTGCAAGATCTCAGCTTGCTGTCATTTAGGGCTTTTTTTTATTTCTATAAGAAACATCTTTTTTGCCAGTGATAGTCACACAGGTTAACAAAACCGGTCCATTACTGTCCAATTTCAAGAAATTGTAACCCCGAGCCGGCTTAGGTTTGTAACCCGGGCAAGGCTCCATCAGCACATTAACCGTTTTCAGGGCTCCATAAAGCCCCAAATCAAATAGGGCCCCCATCCTTTAAAAAAAGGTTCCATTTTTTAACATATCAGTGGCCCCCTTTTTGATTGGGGGCCCCCTAAACAGGGTACTCCCCAATTAGCACCCTGAACCATTTTGACTGACTTTGGGGCTTTCCCCTTTCCTAAAGGCAGAAAGAGGGGCTGCTGATCAGAAGGAGCACAGATGATCAGCAGCGATGTACTGTGTTAAAGAAGCTTTCTGCCTGTTTAAAAAAAGAAACTTTGAAATTGTACACTGGTTTCCCGGGGGGCCCTTCTCTATGTCCCTCTTTCCTCTAGGTCAGGGTAGGGTGGGGCCCCCATCCTACAAGTGGTCTTATGTATATTTATTATGTTTGCTATGTGCATAAATGTACATGATATACATAAGTGTATTGATAATGATGACTAAACACCTGTATTAAGGTGCACCTGTTACGGCTGCCCCCGCATCCCCCGTATCGGGTCGCGGGCGCATCTGCCCCCTTGAAAGCGTCCCTCTGCGGGGGGCCCGCCCCCCCGCCCCCCCCGGGCTTAACTGCCGCACGGTCTGAAGGTCGGGTTTAAAAAAGGGACAGCGCACCGATGTTTTGGTTTTTCATGGGGCCCCTAAATTCCTTTTTAAGGGCCCCTGCCCCTTCCCACTCCCCTTTTTGCCGAATCGATATCCCTTGCTTTAAAAGGAAGCGTTTCTGTGCCCTTGTTGTCTACTGTCTCCCTTTCCATCTCCCTCCACCCTTTTTGACCCAAAACCATAGCCGCCTGTCCGGCCCTTTTCGCCGTCCCCACTACGAGCCTCTTCACGTTTTCCTGCCCAAACCCCCAAAACCCCCCCTCGGCCGCCACCGCGACCAATAAACGTCGGGGGTAGCGCCCTGGTAGCAACCCCGCCAAAAGCAAGTCCATCCCCCCTTGGGGGCGGGCCCCGGGTAAAAACCCGGACCTACTTAACTCCGCTCCCTGCCGTGGCTTACACCATCACTTGCGGTGGCCCAAAGAGGTTTCCACTTCCACTGACCTTTACAGTTCGTTTTGGGCCAGGGGTCCCGCCAAGGTCCCCTCTCCCAAAACCTCCTGACTCACCCCCAAATCGTGGCCCAGAAATCTAAGCAGATCCCCCAGCAAGTAACCCACTTTAACTAGCTGACTACAATGAGCAGCAGCCCCCCGCCACTCAGAGCAGCAGTCGGCTGCGGTGCTCCTCCCGGGGCACCCGTTCCGGGGATTCTCCCGGGGCCCCTAAACCCCGGGTTGCCTTGCCGTCGAATTTAAGGGGGACCCAAGGCCTAGAGGGGTTTTCATCCCCCAATTTTCCCTCCACGGGAACTTATGGCGGGTCATTTTTCCCGTCTAAAAGGGCCCAAAGGGTTTGGCCTTCTGGTCAGCCCCTTCCTCTCCGGGAAAGCCCTACCGGGGCGACCCCACTCTAAACCCGAGGCAACCCGGGTCCACAGCGATTTTCCCAACCCTTTTGTGCGGGATTTTTCCGCAGCGTTTTCGAGGACCCGGCCGCCCTCGCCCCAGCTGAAACCGCCCTTTTGAACCTGCAAAAGGGGGCTCCTCTGTAGGAGACTTATGCCGTGCAATTCCGCAAAACTACTTCGGTTGGCTTGGAATGTTTCCGTTTTTCGCCACGTTAAAAGGAAGGGCCCCTCTCCAGCCAGATTAAGGATGCCCCCCCCAACGGGGACTTCCTTCTTCGCAAAATTAGCTCACCATGGGGAAACTGTATTAAACATCCTTTCTCGGGAAGACGGGAAGAGCTCCTCAAACCCCAAACCCGGGCAGAGAAACGCCGCCCTCCCCCATCCGCCGGTTTTCCCCTTCGGCCTCCACTCCTTCTTCACAGCCAGCCATGGAAGAGGCCAGCAAGGGGGACAGACCCCAAACTAAACCCCCCAAAGAACTTACGCAACAACGTGGGGGAACTTGGTTTCTACTGGGGAAAACCCCTTAACATTTCCCCGCGGGGTTTTGTCCACTCCTTCCGCAGCGTCCGGGAAATTTGGGGCGGGCCCTCAACGGGGCCCCCGGGGGGGAATGGGTTTGAACCCCCCGGGTGGGCCCCGACCGTTGTGGGACCCGAGGCATTTGCCCCACCCCCGGGGGCCCCGCCCGCGCATCCCGGCCCACTGAACCCCTTGGGGCCCTGCGTCCCGACCCCAAGCCCGGGGCCCCGGTACCCGGGGACATTTTCCCCCCCCCCCGGGCGGGTCTTTGCGCTCGGCCTCCCGATTCCCCTGACAGGCTTAAGGCATTAACCCCTTAAGCCCCCCGGGGCGCCGGCCCCTACTGCGACATAGGGGGAAACGGGGGGACGTCAAAATCACCGCGCCACCTATGCTGGCCGAAATAAAAGCGGCGGCACCCTCGGAGCGGCAGAAGGGGGAGCGAGGAAAGGGCTTTTGGGTTTTTTTGTTTTTTTTTATCAAACCCTAAGGGTCTGACAAAAAAGGGGGACCCTGACTAAAAAGGGGGGCCCCTGGATAAAGAAAGGGGGACCGGGCCCAAATAAAAAGGGGCCCCCTGACTACAAAGGGGGCCCGGGCCCTAAAAAAATTTGGGGCCCTGACTAAAAAGGGGGCCCTGCTAATAAAGGGGGCCCCCGACTAAAAAGGGGGGCCCCCGGCAAATAAAAGGGGGGGCCCCTGACTACAAAGGGGGCCCCTGGCTAATAAAAAAGGGGCCCCTGACTACAAAGGGGTCCCGGTTTAAGGGAAAAGACGGCCCCTGACTAAAAAGGGGGGCCCTTTGGCTATCTAAAGGGACCCGACTACAAAAGGAGGCCCTGGCTTTTAAAAAGGGGGGCCCGCCCACCTAAAGGGGATCTGATTACCGAGGGAACCAGGGCAATCTAAAGGGGCCCTGGCTACCAAAAGGGGGGATCTGACTAGGGGGGAAGGGCCCTGCTATCAAAAGGGGGGCCCTGTTTAATCTAAAGGGGCCCTGGCCCCCTAAAGGGCCCTGCTACCTAAATACTAAAGGGGCCATGACTCCCCTCCACAGTACAAAAGGGAGGGGGCCTACTTTCTGCCACTAGCTAAAGGAGGCCCCAAACCCCTGTATACTACCAAAAAGGGCCCTAACTGCCTGTATCTATCTAAAAGACCCCTAACTCCTTTATAATACCTAAAGGGCCCAAAACCCCTTTGAAAGGGAAACCCTAAAGGAGGCCCAAACCCTCCCTTTAAATACTACCAAAAGGGAAAAGCCCCCTAACTGCCTGTAAAAGTACCTAAAAAAGGCCTTAACGGGCCTGTATATACCTAAAGGAACTTCTTACTGTCTTATAGAAACCAAAAGGGGGCCCTTAACTGCCTGTACAGAAACCTTTAAAGGGGCCCCTAACTGCCGTTACTACCTAAAGGGGGCCCCAAAACTCCCTGTAAAACCTACCAAAAAGGAGGCCTTAACTCCTGTATAGTACCTAAAAGAGGCCTTTTTCTGCCTGAATACTACCAAAAAGGAACCCCCCAAACTGTCCCCTTACTAAAAAAAAAGAGCCCCCCCTTAAACCTGGGCCCTGAAATAGTACCAAAAGGGAAAAGGCGCTTTTAACTCCCTTTTTGGGTAAAAGTTAAACCTAAAGGAGGCCCCCTTAAAACCCGGCCCCTTTTTAAATACTACCTAAAAAAAACCCCAAAAACCCGGGGGTTCCCTGAAAATCCAAAAACCCTTTTCAAAAGGGAAAACCCTTAAACTTGGGGCCCCTTTTTATACTACCAAAAGGGGGCCCCTAACTGCTTGAAAAGCCTTTAAAAAGGGGCCCCCTAACTCCCTACAGCTTCCCCACTGGGGGCAACCACCTACCTACAGCCTAACAAATTTGGACCCCACCAACCCCTACCTACAGCCTACCTAACGGGGGTTTCCCCCCAACCTAACTGTAGCCTATCAATTTTTCCCTAACGGGGCCTGCTATCTACCTGGGGGCAAAATTAAACCTACCCACCTTGGCTGGGTACCCACCACCTGCCTGGGGCTGACCTGCCAATTTTACCAGCAAAGAGTCTACCACCTAAATGGGGCCTATCAAGTTACCGGGGCCCTTTGCCCTTTGCCTCCCTTTACCTAGGGCCCTTGCCTACCTACCGGGTAATTTTTTTAGAGGGCAGCCCCATATTTGTAGCTTTAAACTCCAGGGGTTTAGTCCCCCTCCCCCCCTTCCAGCCCCTTAGGAAACGGGCCTCTAATTTTTATGGCTTGTACCCCTTTTCCCCCCCCCTGGGTATTTTCTACAGGGGTTGGGAATAGGTAAAGAGATGCGGGAAAAATTGGGGATTCAAAGATTTTTGTGTGAAATTTTTCTGAAAGGGATAGGGGTTTGGCCGGAAAAACACCTTTGGTGGTGGGGAAGGGAAAGCAAAAAAGAAAAGGGAAAAAAACAACTCATGAGAAAAGGGAAAAACGCCCCAAATCAAAATAAGACATCCCCGGGTTGACCCCCTGATTTCAGGGGTTATTTTTTATATTTTAAAATTTGATGGTGACCTGAGTTTGGTTGTCGGACCACTATGTGGCCCTCCAATACAGTTTTGTATTTATATCGGCGCGGGTATAGTGGCAGCGTACAGGTGTTCCCCGAAAGTAATGAGGGAACACCTAACCCTGTGATTAGGATTAGACTTTTACTTTCTTTTCCCGGTGAATTTTTTTAAGGGGTGAGGGGCGTGACCAAGGGAAAAAAAAAAGGGGGGGGGGGGGGAAAAAGGGGGGTATTGGGAAGTGGGAGGGGGGGGAAATGGAGGAGCTCCTTTGCCAAGTGGGGTATGGGTATTTAAAACGACAAATTTGTGACTAACTTTATAATTTTTACTAAAACATTACAGTTTTTGTTTTTTCACACTGTATTTTTGGTAAAAAGGGCGCATTATGTCCCCGAGACTGGTAATATTTTCATGTTTCAGGGAATGGGGCCCCCCAAATCAAATCCCTGTGGGCCCCAGGGTCCCCAGTCCGACAAAAGAACTGCGCACCCCAGGCTTCGTGGGAGAGGCTTCCCTAGGTAAGAGCAATCCCCTCCCAAGGGCCTTTGGGTGCCATTTCTGGTCACAACCAATTCGGAGTTCGTTTTTAACACTGCCTTCCTGGATTCGGATCACTGGAAATTTTTTGGATGCGACCTTGGTTTGGGCCCAATAAAACCTCCGGTGGTCCCGCCTAGAACCCCAAATCTTGGCCATCTCGTTCCCTGAGGGGGAGCTTTTGAGTTTACTAACCTCTTTCGGACTGAACCAGTGGTTTCCCCCAAGTAAGGGGGGTTTTCACAAGGAAGGATCGCTTTTTTCGTCTACCCTGTTTCCTTTCCCCGCTGACCTCCCGGGGCTTTCCCTGGCTGCAGCAACACGCTCCCGTGCCTTTGACTGGGAAATGGCAAAGTTTTTTTTTCGTTGGGGTCAAGAAATTTTCCAACCGCGGGCAAACGGGGACCCCCCTTTGCCCGGTTTTGCCCCAAATTTCCCCCACAGTCCCACTCTCAAACCTTTCCCCGGGTTTCCGCTAACCATACCCAAAAACTTCCAGGATTTCTTCCTTTAAAAGCAAGCGGAGACCCCCTTTTTCCTCCCTCATCCCTCCCTAAAGCTGCCCGATAGGGCCTGCTAACCCGGGGCCCAAACCCCCCCGGAATTTGGAACTACCCCCCCTCTCCCCTAGCTGGGCCAAATGCCAAGTCAGCCTATTAAATAAAAACCCACAAAAAAGGCTTCATCCCCTTTTTCGGTTTTCCCGGGCGCGGGAAGGGGGATCCACTGGACCACCGCAAGCGTGGGGTAAACCACGCCAGGGAACGAATCTTAAATAGGTTCCCCGGGAA
>JAODAL010056431.1:0-23291 GCA_025379985.1 Phyllomedusa bahiana | reverse complement strand
TCTAAATTGGCTACCTTGCCTTCATTTGTCCTATCTTTCTGGCACAAGTTTTCCCCTCTCCTTCCTTTTTACTTAGCACCTCCCCATAGTCGAAACCCCCATAGCAACATATCGACTCCCCACACAAATAAAAATTACACCCCCCCCCAAAAAAAATTTCCCAAAAGATCTTCAGCAAATTTTCAGATGAAAAACCCAATTTCCCTTTTTGGGGGAGCAATGACTTTCTCTTGTAGCCCTTTCCCCTTGTTTACTTTTTTTGTTTACTGCCCCTCCTTTTGGGGTGACTCGGGCCCACAAAAACTTTTCCCCAAAGGGGCAAATGGGCTTTAGTTGTTCAAAATTCAGGTTTCTTTGTGATCTTTAAAAATTATTAAAATTTTTTAAACCTTTTTTTGGATTTGAATAAAAAATTGGAGGGCCTTTTTACTTAATCATTTCCTTTGTCGCTGTCTCATCTTATTTCTACTGGTTTCTCCCAAATTGTGCTGGAGAAAAGCGTGGGGTCTGAAATTTTTTTACTACCCTAAATAAAAAAGGTGAGCTGCCCTCTGCTTTCTTTTTTCCTGTCTGTTTAGAAATATTATACCCCTTTTCTCTTGGCATATCTTTTTGGTGGCCCACTCCGGGGGAGGGAAAAAAAATGGTTTTTAATTTTTTTTTTTTGCACAAAGTCTTTTTGGGACTTTGATTGGTGGTTTCCTAACTTTTTAGAGTTTGATTTTCTTACCTTTTCCACCCTGATGAGCATCAACGATTTTATTCTGGTTTTAGAAATCTCATTTTTTTAAACCCAAATTGATAAGTTGCGCAAACGTGTTGTATGAAAAATGGGCGTTTTCGATTTAACAAAAGGGGAAATTTTCGTTTAGAATTTGGGAAAAAACTTCGGTTCGTAACGAAGTCGAACTTTGGGGTGATTCGGGGGAAGGGAATGTGTTTTTTCATTGAAAAATTTGGCTGCGACACAGGGGGCTTTTACATGGGGAAAAGACTCTGGGGGAAAAAGGGAAAGGGCCTGCCAGGGCAGTAGAGTGAAGCCAATCAGGGACCGGCGGGATTCTGTAAAGTCACGAAACTATAAAAGGGGACCGAGCGGGGCCCCCTGGGAGCTCACACTCCTCTCACTGTACTGACGGGGAAGGGTTTGCTGCGGGTGATAGGGTTTTTCTGAAAAACTGATTTTTACACAGCGATTTTTGTTGGGGTTTGTCCCCGTTGTCTCAGAAAATGTTTTGGGAATTTTTCTATTTCTTTTTTTGGGGGTTTTGGGAAATCTAAAAATCCAGTGTGCGCCCCATTTCAGTTTGCATATAAAATTCAATATAAAGGGGGACCCTTAACCCAGTTGTTTTTATTTAAAAAAAACAGGTTTTTAAATCAAATCCCCACTCTTTTTTTTGGTGCTCAATTCTATTGCCAATTTACACCCGGGGGTTTTAAATTAAGCGTTGTTTTGTGGTGTGCGGGACAAAAAAAAACCGTCTTTTTTCAAGCCAAAATTTATATTTTTTTGGGTTTCCCTAATTCACAAGAAAAGGTTAATTTACAAATTTTTATCTTTTTGTTGTGTGGCGTAGAAAATACGCCATTGTAACCGCTACAAAGCAAACTATTTTTGTGGTGGCTAATTCTATTGCGCAATTTACATCCGGGGGTTAATTAAGCGTTGTTTTGCGGGTTTGTGTGACAAAAAAAAACCGTCTTTTTCAAGCCAAATATATTTTTTTTTTTGGTAGCCAAATTCAAAAGCAAAGGTTTTTTTTAAAAATTTTATCTTTTGTTGTGTGGGTAGAAAATACCCATTTTTAACACGTAAAAAGCTACTTTTTTGGGGTTTGGCCCTAAAATTCTTTTTGCGAAATTTACATCCGGGGGTTTAAATTTAAAGGTTGTTTTGGGCTGGTGTGTGACAAAAAAAACGTCTTTTTAAAGGCCAAAATTTTTTAAAATTTTTTTTTTTTGGTGGGGCCCTTTTAATTCAAAAAGCAAAGGTTAATTAAAATTTTATTTTTTGGGTTGTGTGGGAAAGAAAATACCCCATTGTAAAACGCTCCCAACTACTATTTTTGTGGTGGCTAAATTTCTATTGCGAAATTTTACATCCGGGGTTAATTAAAGGTTGTTTTGCTGGTGTGTGCCCAAAAATAAACCGTCTTTTTCAAGGGGCCAAAAATATATAAAATTTTTTTTGGTACCCAAAATTTCCAAAAGAAAAGGTTAATTACTTTTTATCTTTGTTGTTTTGCGTAGAAAATACCCATTGAAATACGCTACAAGCTACTTTTTTGTGGTGGCCCAATTTTTATTGCGAAATTTTTACATCCGGGGTTTAATTAAGCGTTTTTTTTGCTGCTGTGCTAAAAAAAATAAACCGTCTTTTTCAACGCCAAAAAAATTTTATTTTTTTTTTTGGGTAGCCTAATTCACAAGCAAAAGTTAATTCCCAAATTTAATCTTTGGGTTGGTGGGTAAAAAAATAAAACCATTGTAACACGCTACAAAGAACTATTTTTGTGGGGGCTCAATTCATTGGCAATTTACACCCAGGGGTTAATTAAGCGTTTTTTGTGCTGGGCGGGAAAAAAATAAACCGTCTTTTTCAACACAAAATATTTTACTTTTTTTCTTGTGGGCTTTAATTCAAAAGCAAAGGTTTTAATTTAAAGCCTGTTTGTGCTTTTAAAATTTGTAAAACCCACAGTGCTTGTAAACGCCCAATAAAATTTAAAAAATTTTTCCTGGCCATTTGTGGAGCGCAATTTATACCCCAAGGGTTTCCCCAAGGGCTTTTTTCGGGGTTCATTTGGAGTCAAAAACAGGGTGTATATTTTTTTCATATACAGTTTAGCTTCATAAAACGGGTGTTGTCATTTTAGAACAAACAGTAGTCAGACAGAGAGGTGGCAGGTCTGAAAACGGGGGGTGGCAGTGGCCCCAAAATTTCTGAAGGGGCCCCAGGTCGAAAGCCCCAAAAAGGGGCGTCGAAAGCGGGGGTCACTCGGTGAGGCCAAAAAATTGCCGCTGTCATCTAGGGCCCGTGTGTTGTTCGAAACCCCAAGGGGTTTTTGGGATTGGTTAAATAGGTCATCCTCTTCCCCCCAAGATGACATCTGAAAACCCCCACCCAAGAGTCGGGGGAAACCTCAGACAAAAACACTTAGTTGGCATGGCCCGGGAGGGGTTTATCGGGCCCTCCTTGTCCCCAGCCCGCCTCTCCCCCCTTTCCAGTTCCCCTCAGCCGGGAAAATTTTACTAGTGGTCTGGGTTTTCAGCACCATATTTTTGCGGGGATGAACTTTTTGAGGAGGGCTTTCAGCAGCTACTTGGCAGCAAGAAAGGGGGCCCCAATATCCCGCTTCTTGCAGTAGGCGGAAAAGTTTAGTGGGGAAAGAGGGGCCCATGGGGGGGTCATGTGGTGAGAGGTCAGCCTGGGGTTTTTACCAAGACCGGTGAGAGGACAGTAGTGACGAGGAAAACAAAAAAAGAGGGATGATTTTCCCGGAACCGAATTGGGGAGCGGGTGAAGCAAGGGCTTCATATCGTCAGGAGAAGGGGCGTCAGCTTGCGGTCAGGCAGCGGCGCAGCCAGCAAGTGGGTTGTGGGGGCCGGGTCAGCAGGGTTTGCAGAGTGTGGGGGTCGGGGCCCAAACGGCCCGGGGTAGAAAAACCCCCTTCGCAGGTCCAAAAACAGTGCGGCAAAAGGGGGTCAGCGAGGAAAGGGGGGCAGTAGTCCTCAGTGCGGGCGTTGGCGGTTAAAAACAGTACTCGGGGTGTGGCGTTCTTTGGGTAAGGAACCGGAGGAGCCGAATATGGGTATATGTGGGAAACTGTTTGGGGAGAAAGTGATGCGTGGGCCCGGGAGGGTAACGTTGGCAAAACGGCCCCGCGGGGGCCCCAATGCAGCGTCCCCCATCCCGGGGGGCCCGGGGAAAAAAGGCTCGATGTGGTGGGGCCACCTGCCGCTGCCGCACGCAGCGGCCCGTGGCACGCATGATTTCAGCCAGTCAAGGCTCCCCCCACCTCTGCCCGAAGGCAACTGTTTCTCTTTGACATCCTCTTCCCCCGGTCCAGATGTTTTCCCGCTCCTCGTAATCATGGCGGGGCCCGCAGGGCGTTCAGAGAGGCGATTGTAAAAAGGGCAACAGTATGCGTCAAACCCTCCTAAGGGTTTCAGGAGCTGGGCCGTGCTCCTGTCCAAAATTTTTTGGTACTTTCAGTCCCTCCCTTTCCAAATGGGGATCTGCACCCTTTAGAGAACTAATGGGGTTCTGCCGAGCCGAGATGGAGAGTTTCCCAAACCGTAAAATTTTTTTTCAAAAAGGGAGTAACCCGCAATTCATAAATATGTAGAACATGAAAATTGGGGCCCGTATTGGCTACGGTTTGTTCCAAGGTCCGGCAGCGCGGACGCTGGAGCTGTAACTACGGTCGGGCCCGTACATGTCCTTTTTTTGGGCCCCCTGGGTTTAATGTGCTTCCTGGGCCCAAAGGGACAACCCAAAAAAAAAGGACAGGGGGCGCCGCCCTTTTTCCTTTCCCCCGTTTTTCAAAAATTTTGCCTTTCCCGCGCCCAAAGTCCCCCCTCCTCCTCCCCACCAACCCCCCAAACCCTCTCAGCCTCCACAAGTATGCCCCCATCATAAAACATGTGGGAGGGCACAGCGGGTTTAGAAATTCTTTTTTTCACCTAGGTTGCCCCCCGGCCCAACGATGTCCACAGGGGGGAACTGCCCCCACGTCATTTCAGCAAGAAATTTGATGTGTGGGGTTTCTCCGCGCCAAATGCAAAAACGGAACCATGGTGACGGACAATGGGAGAAAAATGGTGTCCGCGCTGCACCGAGGAGGGATGGGGCCATGCGCCCTGCATGGCGCACGTTTTTTCAATCTGGTTGTTAAAAAAAGGGTTTCCCGAATTTTTCCCCCATCTTCAGAAATTTTGAAAATGGCCCGGAAAAAATGTGGGATGCCTTTTTCCATTCGTACAAAGCCAGGGGAAAAACCCCCCCCTCGAGTTGGAGCCCGGCCCAAAAGGCCTCCCCCCAAAACGCTTGTTTTGGGGTTTTTTTCCCCGCTGGGAAATTTCCCGCTGGGACAAAATTTTGGGCCGGGCTGTGGTTTAACAGAGAAAGGGGGGGGGGAAATTTTAAAGTTTTTTGATGATCCCGGGAGACAGGAAATACTTCCCCCGTGTAACTTTGATTCAGAAGTGGGCGGGTCATGCGTGACAACCCGCCGTTTGTTGAGGCCCTTTTGAGGAGGCCACGTTATTTTTTCGTCGCCCCAAAAACCCGGGGTGAAAATCATTCCACTGCTTAAAGTCCCGGAAAAAAATGCTTTAAAAATCTGTCTGGGCGGGGATGGAGATGTGGCGACTAAATTTTCGTGGCCACTTGGGTCCCGGGGGGGACTGAAAAGGAGGGGGAGGAGGGAGGAGGCATTGGAGCAGAAGCATTGGGTTTTGGGGAAATGAGTGGAAATTTTTTTTACCCCCGGTGACAAAGAGGGGGGAGCAGGAGCAGCTGGAGGAGGTGGATGGAGATGAGGAAAAACGAGGCAGATGACTCCCAAGCACCGTGGCAGTATACAGTGGAAAGGAGGGGGGGGCCCCCCGGGTCACTTGTGCAAAATGTCCCGAAACAAAGTTATTTGCCCGGTAGTGCGCCCAAAGTCAGCATTTCCCGGGAGAGGGTGAGCTTCGGCTCTCCCCCTATTTGGGCCCTCGCTACCCGGGCCAAAAAAGGGAGCCTTTTTCCCAGCTAGGGGAGGGAAAACAAACTCAAATACTATAGGGATTTCCCCCGTAATTTAGTTGGCCCCTGGCCCATTTTGCGGTTTGTCCCTCCTCTGACATGTTGACCGGGGAGTTCCCAAGGTCCACGTACTTTCTGCCGCGGTGTTTGGGGGGAAAGGGGCGGGGGGTAGGGAAACAGTACCAGCTCCAATTTAGCAGTAACCTAAGTTGGAGTCACTTTAAAGACAGTTCCTTAACCCGCCTAGTGAGGAGGGGCAAGTCAAACCAAACGGGAGCAGCAGCAAGGGGCATGGAGCATTCCCCGAACCAAAAGGTTGTGGGGGCCCCTTTTTGGGCCGCACTCTGCCACCCCCGTTAGAAGATCCGCTGGATACTGGGCAGCCAAAAATGGATTTTTGGTGGTCGCAAATTTCCGATTTTTCAGTGGAGAAACTGTCCCGCCCGGCCAGGTTTGTGTGGGGAAACAGAGCGGGTGTTCAGTGCGGCGGGGGCCCTCGTTACCCCCCAAAGGGGAAAAACCCCCTTGTCCACGGGAAATGTTTAACGGGCTGACTTTGTCAAGATGAATTTAGGCGTGGATTGGCCCGGGGTTTTCCACCCCACCCCAAAAATTTTGGGTCAGGGCTGGGTTCAAATAACCCGGGCCCCACCCTTTTTCTGATGCCGCCACCCGCCCGATGCCCCACATTTTTTGTTTGTTTCTCCATCTGGGCTACCACCGGCTTTTCCGGGGCTGGTATTGCCCCCCCACCTTTAACAAATCGTCATTTGCCCCCCCCTTTCCCTTTTTGTGTCATGCTGCTGTGTGTTTCCCGTTGCCGTGACAAACCCACTGTGTCATTGGGGGCCACTCTGCGGCTGGTAATGTTTTGCCACCCTCCCGGGAAAGGGCTTTGTTTCCACTCTCTGACCTCATTTCTGTTGCTCCTTTCATTTACCTCCACTCTCTGTCATTTTGCCAACCCGCCTGCCTCATGCTGCTGCCGCCCTGACCTCCCCTCTCGTCATTGTGCCCCTCTGGGGGCCTAAATTTTCTATTTTGCCACCTGCGAATGTTTATGTGCCACTCTTACCTCTGTGCTGCTGTGACCCCCTGTCGTGCCCCCCAAATTTGTTTATTGTGCCCTGTCTGGGGCCCCATGCTGCTGCCGTGGCTGCTTTCCGGCCCTCCCCATGTGGCCTACTCCTGTTTTTTCCAAACCCCCGAATTTTTCATTGTGCCACGTTTGACCCCATGCTGTGTGGGGCTGGGTGGCCCTTGCCCTCCACACTGTGTCATTGGCCACTGTCTGACCTTATGCTGCTTCTGTTGCTCCTGCCCGGGGCCCCCCACTGGTCATTGTACCACTCTTTGGCCTACCCCTTTTTTGCCAGCTCCAAAATTTTGTCATTGTGCCATGCCTGCCCTCATGTGCTGCACCGTGACTCCCACTGTGTCATTGTGCCACTCTGCGCCGGGTACTGTTTTGCACTTCCAGATGTCATTGTGCCATGCTGACCTCATGTGCGTGGCTGCCCCCCGTCACCTCCACACTCTGTCACTAATGTTGCACCTGAGCTCTCAGTTTTTTTTTTCCAGCTTTGCTGCCATGACTTTATCAGGCTATTTCCCTGTTTTTTTTTGGCAGTTTTCCCCCCTAAGCCCCCGGGCATTTTATAGGAAGGACTAAGGCGGGGCAGTCATGTGGTGTCATATTTAAAAACAACTTTGTATGAAGACCAACCAAGTCCCTCTGCATATTTAAGCATGGCACAACGTTCTAAGCCCCCTGCGGGCTCTGGGAGCCGGGAAAAATAGCTGTTTTTTAACGTGATTGTCCCGAAGTAATTCGGACCGAAAGTTTTTGTGGGAAAAAATTCGGCGAAGGGGCCAAACCCAAATTTTTTGAGAAATTCGCCCATCTCGTTGTGAGGATTGATTTTTAAACTTATCCCTCATTTCTCCTAGGTCTGTCAATTTTAGTTGGTATGGTTTCAAAATATAAAATTCCAGGAAATATCATTGTATGGTTAAAATTTGGCCCAGTTTTCCCTTCGCTGTCAAAAAAGTTAGAATGTTAAAACTTAGACAGGCAGTTTAAAAATTGGTGCAATTAAGAATGTCTTACTTTTAGACCTTTTTTTGGCTTATTGTATTGCCAGAATTTTGGCAAAATTTAGGTGCAGTTTTTGACGCCCTTTTCGCATGGCCCTTTCTCTTTCGGTAACCCATGTTACCCCCACTTTAGCAAACCCGTGCCCCCCCATCGAGCAGTGTGCAGAAAACTGTCTTTATCCCATAATGATGTCGGAGCAGCTGCACCAAAAATTGGCATATTTTTGACATATAGTAAAGGGTGCCTTGTGTCCTGAGGTCATTATAATGACTGAAGCATGGGTTTAAAAATTTACAATATCGCCTGCAGTGCGAAGATGACAATTTTCTTATTTGACAGATTAGCCTTAATCCCAAAATGACATACTTTTAACATAATTAAATTTTTTAAAGGAGAAATGGAGAAAAACCCCCTCCATACACGGAGGTGAAAAAATTTTTAAATAAAGCGGGGGGCCTGCTGCTGGGAAAGCCGAAAATTTGGAAACTTTTGCCCCGGGATTTTTAAACCATTTGGGTTTCCCACATTTAAAAATTGGTACTTCATTTTTAAAAGGATGCGGGCCCCCGTGGGCAGTGCTACCCCCTGTAATCTTATAGTAGCCCCTTTTTTGCAAAGCTGCCCTCATTTTTTTCCCATTTTAAGCCTTTAAATTTTTAAAAAAAATTTTTAAATTTTTTAGCTTCTAAATTTTTTTTTTCTTTTACTCCTAGAGCTAATTTTTTTCATAAGTTGCCCCCTTTTAATCAGTTTATTTTTTTAAGGATAGAAAACCCAAGTTTTTTTTCTCACCTGTATGGTAAAAAAAATTTTAATCAGAAAATTTTTTTCCTGAATTTTGAGGGGGTTTTCAAAGGTTTGATTTTAAAATAAAAACTTTGAACGGGAACTCAAAAAGTTTGGGGTTCAAATTTAAGGAACAAAAAATTTTTTTGTTCGTCAAAAAATAGTTTTTTCAGGGACACCCAAAGGGGCCTAAAAAAAGATTTCGGGATGTATTTTACAATTTTTGTATACGGTTCGGCAAATATTAGAAACAAAATTCACAAATTCCCAATGGCAAAATTGTGTTTTTTTATGTCCACAAAAAATTGGAATAAATATGTATCCAAAAGTCTCATGTATCCCGAAATGATACCAGAAAATCTACACTTGGTCACAAAATGACCCCTAAATTGGGCCCTTCGGGGAAAAAACCACAAAAAAACCCTTTTTTTTAAAAAAATTTTGTAATGCAAAAAAAAATAAAAATAAAATAAAAAAAGCTTTTAATATTTTTTAAAGCACCTAAAACCTAATGGAAACCTAATGGGATCTTAGATCAAAAAGAACAAAGTAGCTTTCCCATTTATGCCAAAAAGTAAAGGAAATAAAACCAAAAAGGGAAGAAATTTGGGAAATTTTTGTACGTTCTACCACACAAATATTCTTTTGTTCCCCAGTACAGTATACAGTACATTAAAAAGTAAAAACTCCATCTAACCTCAAAAAGCAAGTCCTCATACAGCTGTGAAAATAGAAAAAAAAAGTTTAGGTTCTTGAAAACCGGAGAGGAAAAAAAAAGGCGTTGTAAAAAAAAAAATTCCCTACAGCTTTTAAGGGGATTGGGGGAGTTTCCAAAGTCCTCCAATCTGTGGGAGTCCCAAAGGAGATAACTCTGACTATCATACTTTGATGCATATCCTGTGAAATAATCCTGATTATAAGGCTCCGTCTACCCGTCAAGGATTTTCAGCCAGTTTCTGATGCAGATTTGGACTTTCAAAACCATCAAAAACAGACTGTAAAACCTTCCCCATAGACCACATTGAGGTTGGATTTCAAAACAGACATTTTTTCAAAGAACTTGGAACATGTTCATTCTTCAGTCGGATTCACTCTGAAAAGGGAAAAAGGGAATTTTTCTTTTTGAAGCCCAAAGGGGAAACAAAAAAAAGGCCCCAGAAAGCTTTATGCAATTTTTTTGTATCCTTGTACCAGTGAGTTATGCAAAAAATTATTTAAAAAACAAATCCAAAAACCACGAAAAAAAAAAAAAAAACGCAGCGCGGTTTAACTTCTTAACCCCCCCGGGGACGTATGGGTTTACGCCCTTTGGGGCTTTAAAAGGAGTTGTGCACGGGATCGCAGCGGGATGAAAGGGGGATCCCTACACAGCCCCCGGTGTTAGTGGCTTAATTTGGGCAGCTAACACCCGGCGGTTACAGCACGGGGGGAGAGGGCGGGGGCAGCTGAGCCCCCCCGCGCTGTTTAACCCCTTAGACGCCGCGGCAAAGATGGCTGCGTCGTCTAAATCAATGAGAGACGGTGCCCTTGAAATCGCAGGGTTCTAAATTAAGGGGAACTTGGCAGGGGACCCTTTGTGAAGGTTTCTTTGCTGCCATGTTTTCGTTTCCCCCATTTCCCGGCCCCAGGCAGGAAGAGGGAAACCGCTATCTTGGTACGGCCTAATGCATTTTCTAGGCCCCAATTTGTTGGGGCTTTTTTAAACGATCGGGGCCCCTTAGTGGTGAAGTCCCCTAGGGGGACTCAAAATTTAAAAATAAAAAAAGTTTTAAATTTTAAAAATTTATTTTTTAATAAAAAAAGGTTAAAATTTTCCCCCCCTTTCCCCATTTTACAAAAAAAAGAAATAAAATAGTAAAAACTTTCCCACATATTTGGTACCCCTGGCCCAAAAAATTCCTTCCCCCGCGCTAAAACAGCGTAGAAGAATAAAAATTCCAAACGTCAAAATTTCGGTTTTTTGGTCATTTCATGTCCTAAAAAAATTTGGGAATTTAAAAAGGGTCAAAAAAAATCTCATGCATTCAAACTGCTGCAATAAAAAAAACACTTCAGCCCACCAAAAAAAGCCGCCTCACGAAAGTTCCTAGGTGTTAGTACAAAAAAGGGTTTTTGATTGCACAAAATGGGGCCATGGCACAAATTTCAAAAATAGAAAAAAGTTTGGAATTTTTTTAAAAAACCAAAACATAACGGTTTTTACATGTTTGGTATTGGTAGATTTCGTAGGGAAAACGATAACAATACTTTTATGAAGACTGAATGCCGCAAAAAACAAAACCCCGCAAAATGGTGCCCAAATAAATTTTTTTTTCACTTTTGCCCCACTAGAATCTTTTGCCGGTTTCCCAGTTTATTTTATGGTACGGTAAAGGGGAAAAATTAGGGAAAAAAACACCCGTTCCCCGCCCAAAAAAAAAGCCCTCCATCTTTTTATGTAGGGGGAAATATAAAAAAAGGGTTTTGGCTTTGGAAGACGAGGAGGAAAAAAAAGAAGAGTAAAATTTTTTTTTTTGGGCAGTTAAAAGGGGTTTAAAGGGGGTTTAAGTTTTGTTGAGTGTTTTGTCCTTTTATGTGTGGTCGCAGCCTTATAGTTATTGTCATGATCTGACTGGCCCAAAGGGTAGTCAGTGAAGCCCCGGTGGGCACCATGCTCCTTCAGCTACAGGAGAGGGTAGCACGTCGGTGTGTAGGCCCAGATCCGCCTCATCTTTTTCAATGGGTGGGAAAAGAGTGCGAATTTGTTCCCGGGCTCTCTGCCTTGGCTAACCCGGAAATTTAAATTTGTGAAGAGGTGAGATACATTGGGTTGAAACATACCCCCCTGCACCCCTGTTTCCCCCTATGTCAAAAGCCCATAGGCTTCAGACCAAGAAGAGCAACGTCCCAGCTCACGACTGATACTACCTCCCGGAGCAAGCGCCTCACAGGGGGAACGGAGAGAGATGAGTATCGTTTTTTTTTTCTAATCAGTCAAATGGGGCCTTATCTACCTACAGGAGGCTATATACCTTTCAGGAGGTTTTTCCCAAGGAAAGGCTTTTTATTTTTACACCCGTCTTAACCTATGGGGGGTTTTTTTTCCCTTCGGAAAGGGTATATACCTTAAAGGGCTGTATTTTAAAGGGGTATTATATCTCGGGGGCTATTTTAAACCCACAGAAGGGTTTTTTACCCCACAGGGGCTAAATTTTTTTTTTTACGGAGTCTATATACTTACAGGGGGCTATATACCTACACGAGGCTATATACCTAAAGGGGCTGTATACCTAAAGGAGGCCCTTTTATATATCTACAGGGGGGGTATATATACAGGAAAGGGTATTTTATCTTTTTGGAGGCTTTTTTTTTTTTTACACCTACAAAAAGGGGTATATATCTACAGGATGCTATATACGTACAGGAGGCTATGTACCTAAAGGGGCTGTATACCTACCCGAAGGGAATAACCTTTCCCGGGCTTTTGCCTCCAAGAGTCTTTTACCTAAAATGAGGTTATATCATACCCAAAATTCTACAGAGATTTAAATAGGCCCCACCTTTTCTACAGGGGGGTGTAATATGTTATAAAGGGGGAAAATATAAAATACTCTATAAAATGTAGGTGTGGGCTCATGTCCTTCTTTTTCCACAATTGTTGTATATTTTTTTTTTATTAGCCGTTGACAGCCAGATGAGAATATTGCAGAAAAGATGTAATGTTGTTATACTTTGCAAAGATATATGTGGCGCTCTACACAGTTTTATTCTTATATTGCTGTATATACTTTCTCATTACAAAATGATTTTATTGCTATGGTTTGTGTAAGAGCTGTCCGAAATCTTAGCCCGACTTAAGCTATGTTTTTTTTCTGTTCTATTTATCTCCTTTTATGCCCTAATACAAATCATAATCAAGTCATGATACTTCCTAGTAGCACAAATAACTCTGTATGTTTTATACTGTAGAATTAGCATTTTTTTTAAATAAGTGAATAAGGTCAAAGATTTTTCAAAGTCTACAAAACAAAATTGTGCCGACGTTTCTTTTTGCCTCTCATTTAAAGGTGTGATTTGCCATTAACAAGGATTTAATTACTGTATTTATCACTTGTGAGACTGGGCCATCCCAATATACCATCCTGATGGGAGGAATGATAATAAAACAGGAAATGTTCCAGGGAACCTTCCCACCAGGAAAATAGAAAATTAACACATCACATACAGTTGCGGTCTTGGCTGTGCTGCGTCTGCCTTGTGAGCTGTATCAGCTTGGGTGCAGAATAAAGAGGCTAGGACAGAAGTTTGTGAAGGTTAGTTTGAAAATAAAGAACAAAGTCAGATACAAAAAATAAGAATTTCAGTCTCAGGCCTCATGCACATCAGGGTATTACAGCTCTGTTCGACTTCCAAGTAAGTCAGAGTCGTTGAATGAAACCCATAGAAGTCTATGGATTCATAATGTATCTCTGTATGCCTCCAATGTCATACAAAGCGGAGATGGCATGCTCTGAGGTACTCTTCCCTAGAAGCACTAGCTGTGGAAAAATGATCGAAAGGAAAAAAAAAAAACATAATAAAAAAAAGTCAAAATAAACACTTAAAACCTGGCTGGTGGATACCATCCTCATTGGTTCTTCGAGTCAAGTTTAAGGTTCTCACCATGCTGTTTCACAGAGTCTGCTCTTTTCAGCCAGCTTCAGGCTTCCTCAGGCTGTGGGTATATACAGCTGTGTAACAGCTGGAGTAGTGGAACCTCTGGACTACCGCAAGCGGTGGTAACGGCCGCGCCAGGGGGGGGTTAAGTGGTCCGGTTTTCACCAGAGCCCACCGCAGCAATCCATCCCACTTTCGCTACCTCTAGCACGACTAGCCTGCAGTGGCAGCCAAGGTGCAGCAAGATACCGAATCGTAACACCAAACTCGGGCAAACAGGTCAGGGCAAGCAGCAGAGGTTTGTGGTCAAGAGACGCAGGCAAAGGGTCAGCAACGTAGAAGACACTAAGACTCACACTGAAATGCTTTCTCTAAAGGCAAGGGCACAATAGATCCGGCGAGGAAGTGCCAGAGGTGGTGCCAATATATAGGACCAGCGGCCGGCAATTAACCAATTACCAGCTCGCTGCCCCTTTAAATCTGGAAGTGCTGCCGCTGCCCTAGGGGACGGCAGCGCGCGCAGCAGCCGGTAGAGAGTCACGCGGGGAAAGGAGCATGGCTGGCTCCCAGCAGGGGCGTCGCTAGGCAGATTCATTTGGGGCACGAGCCCCGAATAAATCTGCCTGTGCCTCGAATGTCTGCGGCTCCAGGCTGCAGCCATGGGCCTGGAGCGCTCCTTGGTGCGGGCACCGCCCGCCGATCTCTGACTGCACGGCCGTTTCACAGCAGCCGCTCAGTCAGAGTCGGGGAGGAGGCGGACGGATCGTTACCGTCCTGTCTTCTCCCCTGTCTGTACGGTGCTTGGTAAGTGCTGTACATACATGTCAGCGTCGCAGAGGGCATGAAGCGCCGCTTTCATCACCCCCCTGTGACGCTGGGATCCTCTAAGCCGGCAGCCTCTGCGCGGCTCAGGAGGTCCCGGGCCCCGCAAGACGCGTAAGTAGCGGGATGGCATCACGCTGCTTACACCGTTCTCAAGCTGCAGGACCTGGATGCCCGGATCGTGCTGAGGTAAGTAGTTTTTTTTATTTTATTTTTATTAGGTAAGGGGGGCATATTATATGGGTCCATGGGGGGAATATTATATGTGGCTATAAGGTGCATATTGTATGTGGCCATGGGGAATATTATTGTGGCCATGGGGGCATATTATTATTTGGCCATGGGGGGGCATAGTATATGTGGCCATGGGGGCATATTATATGTGGCTATGGGGGGCATATATATGTGGCTATGGGGGCATATTATATGTGGCTATGGGGGCATATTATATGTGGCTATGGGGGCATATTATATGTAGCTATGGGGGGCATATTATATGTACCTATGGGGGGCATATTATGTGTGGCTATGGGGGATATATTATATGTGGCTATGGGGGCATATTATGTGTGGCTAAGGGGGCATATTACTGGCTAAGGGGGCATATTACTGGCTAAGGGGGCACATTACTGGCTAAGGGGGGCATATTACCTGCTAAGGGGCATATTACCTGGCTAAGGGGGGCATATTAATGGCTAAGGGGGCAGTAACCGGCTACAGGGGGCTAATAACCTGACTACAAGGAGCATATTACTGGCTACAAGGGCATATTACTGCCTAAAGGGGGCAGTAACCTAGCTACAGAGGGCAGTAACCTGGCTACAGAGAGCAGTAACCTGGCTAGAGGGGCTAATAACCTGGCTAGAGGTGGCAGCAACCTGACTAGAGGGGGCAACTACTTGGCTAAAGGGGGCTACAACCTGGCTACAGTGGGCTACCAGCTGGCTATAGAGGGCAAATATTTACCTACAAGGGGGTAATTATTACAATTTGGGGCACTATAGATGGGGATTTTGTATAGCGATAGGAAATTGTAGAGAAATGCTGATTAAATGAGGAGTCTTGTTTTGTAAATTTTTCAGTGAAGAGTTGTGGACGGTAGAAGTCATCATGGCGTCTGGGACAAATGGAGAAGAAGGGAAATAGAACAACTCTTCAGAGACGTCTCCTGTAAGTCACTAAATGTAACTGCAGTTTAATCACTTAGATTTCTCCTGAGCCTACATACAAAGGTTTTTCTCTGTAAAAATACATCCGCAGTTCACAATGAGACGCAAAAAATTTCGTGTGAACCCAGCCCTACTCAGAAAAACTTAAGGGCCCGAGCCCCGGATGTTTTGGGACCCTAGCAACGCCCCTGGCTGCCAGGGAAGCAAGTGCGTCCGCGGCCCGACAGAATTTCTTTCACCGTGAACACGTTGGATGCCTCAGCCTCAGGTGGAGAGGGGGCGACTTTCCGGGAGAAATGGTTAAGCACCACAGGTTTCAGCAGGGAGACATGGAAGGAATTTGGGATCCGCATGGTAGGAGGGAGCCAGAGTTTATAGGCCACCGGATTGATCCGCTGCAACACCTCTAAAGGCCCCAGGAACCGTTTATAACTGGGTATTTTGAGCCGGACATACTTGGCGGAAAGCCACACCTTATTTCCTGGAGCAAAAGTTGGCGCCAGTCTCCTCTTCTTGTCCGCCTGGGCCTTCATGCGGGCTGTAGCTTGCTGTAGGGACTGTCGAGTCTGCTCCCAAATGGCAGTCATATCCCGGACCAAGATGTCCTCCACAGGAACCTCAGAGGCAGAAGGCATGTCAGAGGGGTGGGGGTGTAGTCCATAGACTATGTAGAAAGGAGAAGTACCGGTGGATTCTGAGTCCAGGGAGTTATAGGAAAATTCTGCCTACGGCAATAAACCAGACCAATCATCCTGTCTGGCTGAAACAAAGTGGCGAAGGTACGTGCCCAGGATCTGATTGATCCTCTCCACCTGACCATTGTATTGTGGGTGATAGGCCAAAGAAAAGTCCAATTTTACTTGTAAACGGGATCAGAAAGCACGTCAGAACTTGGAGACAAACTGGACCCCAAGGTCCGAGAGGATGTGACGTGGGAGACCGTATAGACGGAAGATGTGCTCAAAGAAGAGAGCAGCGAGCTGAGGAGCGGAGGGTAGGCCTGGCAACGGGACAAAGTGTGTCATCTTCGAAAACCGGTCCGCGACCACCCAGATCGTGGTATTGCCAGAGGAAGAAGGAAGATCGGTGATGAAGTCCATCGATACCTGGGACCATGGTGAATCAGGCGTGGGCAAGGGGTGCAATAGGCCGGATGGGCCGTGACGGGGTGTCTTGTCCCGGACACAGGTGGTACAGGATTCCACATATTCTCTTGTGTCCTTGGCAAGAGCTGGTCACCAATAGAAGCGGGAGATCAGCTTAAATGTCTTCTGACCGGCCACCAGGGAGCAGTGCCACCACTTTAGAACCCTCCTCCGGAGAGCCGGACGCACATAAGTCTTACCCCGAGGAACCTGTTGCAGATCCTCTGGAGGCACGTGAACCAATCATTCTGAGGGTATGATATGCTGAGGATCAGGTTCCTCTCCAAAAGTATCGGAGGCGTGGGAGAGAGCGTCGGCTTTGATGTTCTTTTCTGCCGGGCGGAAGTGGATCCGGAAGTCAAAGCGCGAGAAGAACAGCGACAACCTGGCTTGGTGAGAATTAAGACGTTGAGCCGACTGGAGATACTGGAGATTTTTATGATCTGTGTAGACATCAATTGAATGACGAGCCCCTTCCAGGAGATGGCGCCTTTCCTCCAGAGCCAACTTGATGGCTAACAACTCCCGGTCCCCGATGGCGTAATTCTTCTCCGCTGGAGAGAAGGTCTTGGAGAAGAACCCGTACGTGAGTGTTCTGCCCTTGCGCCCTTTTTGTGTGAGAACCGCCCCCACGGAAGAGGCATCCACTTCTAATGTAAAAGATTTCTCTGGGTCCGGGCGAGTCAGGATGGGTGCGGAGGCAAAAGCCGACTTAAGCTCCGTAAATGCCCTTTCGGCCGCCTGTGACTAGAGTTTCGGGTTTGCTTTCTTCTTAGTGAGGGCCACAATCGGTGCCACCAGTGTAGAAAAATGGAGAATAAATTGCCGATAATAATTAGCGAACCCCAAGAAGCGCTGAATAGCCCGAAGACCGACTGGTCGAGGCCACTGCAGAATGGCCGTCAACTTGGCTGGATCCATCTGCAGGCCCTTATCCAAGACAATGTAGCCCAAGAATGGAAGACTTGTCCGATGAAAGAGGCATTTCTCTAACTTGGCGTACAGTTGATTACTGCGGAGATGTCTCAGTACCTGGCGTACATGCAAATGATGGGTCTGCGGGACAGGTGAAAAAATCAGTATGTCGTCCAGGTAGACGATGACACAGGAGTAAAGGAGGTCTCTGAAGATGTCATTAACGAATTCCTGGAAGACGGCTGGGGCATCACCAAATACTTAAAGTGCCCGTCACGTGGGTTAAAGGCCGTCTACCATTCGTCACCCTCTCGAATCCTAACGAGGTTATATGCTCCCCCGCAGGTCTAATTTAGAGAAGATCTTTGCTCCCCAGAGCCAGTCGAACAGCTCCGAAATCAGAGGCAACGGATAACGGTTCTTCACGGTGATCTTATTAAGGCCACGGTAATCGATGCAAGGGCGGAGAGAACCATACTTTTTTTCAACAAAGAAGAAACCAGCTCCGGCTGGAGAAGAAGACTAGCGGATAAAGCCCATATGCAAGTTCTCCTGTATGTAGGCCGAGATGGCCTGAGTCACCGACGGATAGACCCTCCCCCGAGGGGGACTGGTCCTGGGTAGAAGGTCGATCAGACAATCATAGGGCCGATGGGGCGGCAGCGTCTCAGCCTGTTTCTCCGAGAACACAGCAAAGTACTGGTATTCAGCTGGCAGGTCTGGCAGAGGCTTGGGGAAGTGACTGCAGAGAACTGGCACGCACCGGGCGGGGTGCGACCAAACAGAGATTCTGGCAATCCGGTCCCCAGTCAAGCGTAGGGGCATGACGTTGCAGCCATGGAAGCCCCAAGATGATCGCCGAGGATGACCGAGGGAGATCTTCTCTTTGTGCAGGGCCCCCACCTGAAGGGTCACCGGCCTGGAGACGTACTGGATGGAGTCGCTCAGAAGCTCCCCACTGACCGATGAAATCACTAACGGTTTTCCCAGCTGGACCAGCGGCAGACGATAATGGGATACCAGGGAGACCAGCGGCAGACCCGGAATCCAGGAAGGCAGGGGCCTGAAACGAGAGGCCAGCGTCCGTCGTGACAACCACCGGCATCGTCAGTCATGGAGAGGAAGAATTTGCACCTAGGGACGCCTCTCCCACGGAACCTAGGTGCGATCGTTTCCCAGCCGCTGGGGACGTTGTGGGCAGACTCGGCGGAAATGACTTGGGCTAGCACAGTTCAGGCATAGATTCTCCGCCCGGCGACAGGACAGTTCCTGTTCCAATAAGTGGACCCAGTCCACCTGCATGGGTTCCTCACTGCCAGGCTGTGGAAACGGCAGCGGGGGGCCTCTGGAACACTGGTGCCAGTCGAGGCAATCGGCGGGGACGTATGGCATCTCGTTCTTGGCGGAGCTCCTCCTGTCTCGGTGAAATGCACATAAATGCGGGTGGCCAGGTGGATGAGTTCGCTCAGAGAGGACGGAAGGTCTCTAGCGGCCAGTGCGTTTTTCACTCTGCTGGATAGACCCTTCTTGAAGGTGGCTCAAAGAGCTGCGTCGTTCCAGGAGAGCTCCGAGGCCAGGGCGCGAAATTGAACGGCATAGTCTCCCACAGAGTCGCCCTGTCGAAGGTTCAGGAGCGACATCTCAGTAGATGACGCACACGCTGGTTCCTCGAAGACGCTGCAGAATTCTTGAAGGAAGGCCTGTAGGTCCGCGGTCATGGGTTCGTTTCTGTCCCAGATAGGTGTTGCCCAAGCCAGGGCCTTTCCGAACGCCACTCTTGACCTTTCAGTCGGGAACTGGTCGGCCATAAGCTTAATGTGCATGGAGCACTGGGTGATGAAACCCCTGCAGAGTTTCTGGTCCCCGTCGAACTTGGATGGTAGAGGAAGTTGAAGCTTGGGGCCCACAGTAGCCAACGGGGTAGGAGGCGTAGGAGGGACCACGGGCGGAGGTGGCGGCTGATGCTGAGACGTGAGAAGCTGCCACACCATGTCAGACGGGTGGTCCAATTGCTGAGCCTGTTGCGCAATCTGCTGCGACTGCTGGGTGACAATGTACGTGAGGTCCGCAATACTGGGCAGAGGCACCTTGACGGGATCCATGGCCGGATCTAACTGTAACTGCTGGAGTAGTGGATCCTCTGGATCACCGCAAGCAGTAGTAATGGCCGCGCCAGGGAGCGGGTTCTAAGTAGGTCCCGGTTTACACCAGAGCCCGCCGCAAAGCGGGATGGACTTGCTGTGGCGGGGGTCCTACCAGGTCGCTACCCCTAGCGTGACTAGCCTGCGGTGGCAGCCGAGGTGCAGCGAGGTAGCGAATCGTAACACCTAACTCGTCGTCGTGGAGGGGCAAACAGGTCAGGGCAGGCGGCAGAGGTTCGTGGTCAAGAGATGTAGGCGAAGGGTCAACATAGAAGACACTAGGATGCACACTGAAATGCTTTAACAAAAGGCAAGGGCACAATAAATCCGGCGAGGAAGTGCCGGAGATGGTACCAATATAATATTAACCAATTACCGGCACGTTGGCCCTCTAAATTTGGAACAGCTGCTGCGCGCGCGTGCCCTAGGGGACAGGAGCGCGTGCAGCGGCCAGCAGAGAGCCGTGCAGGGACAGGAGCACGGCTGGGTAAGTGCTGGCTCCCAGGGAAGCGAGTGCGTCTGTGGCCCGACATGCGGAACGCGGCGCCACTCGTCCGTGGTGCAGGGGGAACCGAGGGGACACGGGTGCGCCCGCAGCCATCCAACAGGCTGCGGGGCCACCCGTGACAAGCTTCATACTCCCACTTCCTGTTCAGGTTGTAGGCGGTTCTACAGCTTCAGATTTCCACTTCCTGTTCAGGTTGTGGGCAGTTCCAAAGCTTATGGCTCCCACTTCCTCTTCAGGCTGTGTCCTGATCTATCGCATCAGACTCCCATTTCTTATTGAGGCTGTGGATGGCTCAACAACTTCAGACTCGCACTTCCTGTTCAGGCTGTGGGTGGTCCTACAGCTTCTGACTCCAACCTCCTGTACAGACTTTGGGTGGTTCTCCAGCTTCAAGCTTCCACTTACTGTTCAGGCTGTGTTCAAATCTACCATTTCAGGCTCCCATTTCCTGTTCAGGCTGTGGGTGGTTCTATAGCTTCAGGATTCCTGTTCAGGCTGTGCATGGTTCTGCAGCTTCTGGCTCCCACTTCCTGTTCAGGCTGTTGGTGGTTCTACAGCTTCAGGCTCCCACTTCCTGTTCAGGCTGTTCTACAGCGGAGAATCACATTTCATCTCTGGTATTGGTAGCTGAGTCTGCCACAGGGACATTGGTGATGGAGATTTCTAAACAGCAGTGCACAAAGCTACAGCATTCCAAAGGGTTAAAGTTTGTAAGAAACATAAACAATCTCCTGTGCTGCTGATACGACAGCACATTAATTTCTTCATCCCAGCCACTGCTAGAGCAGAGAGAGCACATTGAGGTGATTGGTTACCTACAGAGGATTGGGTACACAAGCAAGAGATAAGATCTGCTCTAGCTCTGAAGGGAAGCAATACCAGAACAGCAATTTATCTTTGCCTATATGTTTAACGCTAATCAATGTGGTGAAAATACCCCTTTAAAGGAGTTTTCCCATCGTACACATTTATAGCATTTCTATAGGATATGCTCTGAATGTGTGATAGGTGTGAGTCCCACATCTGGGACCTGCATCAAATTTTGAGAACGAGCCCTATTTTAAAAGAGGTTCTTAGTACAACCAAGCTGGTGTACTTGACTGTACTCGAAACTCCCATTCAAATGAATGGGAGAGTAAAGGCCACTGCTCTGTTTTAAACAGAGAATTTAAGGGCCACATCTGTGAAAACTATTTAGGTCTAAAACTCTCTTTTTTGCCCATAGTAACCTATGGGCAAAATAGTGAGTTTTAGACCTGAACAGTTTTCATACATGTGGCCTCAAGAGTCTGTTCTTGAGAGGGGTGCAGTTCTGAGAGGTGGAACACACAACTATCAACTATTTGTGGCATATTCTATCAATATTCCCTAAATGTGTGAGATTCAGATACATGCTTCCTGTCTCTTCCTGACCAGACTGTGGGTGGTTCTATAACAGTGATTAGCATATCAGCTCCATATTCACAGCTCTTTTTATTACACTGACATGAGAGCAGGATATCTTATCTATGATCTATGAAGCTTTCTGCTCTAAAGTAAACAAGTAATTAGTCTCCTTTGTTTATTGGAGTTATCACACTGTTCTCAAGCTGCTGGCGTCCTGTGTAGTGTTGAGCGATTTTTATCGACAAAGTTGAAATCGGCAAGGTTTTTATGGTGATCGAAATTTCCAGATCATGCGATAATTAAGGTTAAAATCTGAGCATCATCTATTAAGATCGCGCCTTTTTCGGCGCTTCCTGTAATTTTGGCGGCCAGCAAATCAGATTACAGAATAGAGCAGGGTGAGATGTGTGTGCGACGTCATGACTGGGATGTGTTTGGTTGCGATTGGCTGGAAAAATCACATGACTCGTTTTACATAGAACAGCGTTTCCTGTTTCAGCCTCAGTGTCTCTCAGCGTCTCATAGGGATAGGACCTGCGCTCTGCTGTGGCCAAACAGCTCAGCGAAATTAGTCTATTTCTGCACAGAGAAACCTCTACTATTAGCTGTGATCCTTCCAATTTAGTTAGATTAGAGATTTGAACATTTTATGTAGTTAGCTAGAGAATTTTAAAGCCGCATCTACCGCTGTAAATTCACGGCGGGGGGAGCAGGGGGGGGGTTCCCGCTGGCGAACACAGACAAGCTCTATCTATAAAGAACAATGGATAAAGTTCACCACGAACTTAGTGTAGACATTGTAGGGGAATATCTTTATTATTAACAGTTTGCTTTTGAAAATTTCCTGGATATTGGGCACCTGAATTTAAATTTTGGATACAATTTTCTGTAATGGGGTTCTTTGTTAGCTGCAAAATCCCCTTTATTATCAGTAACATTTCAGTATGTGTTTATTTTTTTAATTTTACCCTTACACCTGTGATGTTGATTATCCACCTTGCAGTTAAATTACTATCAGAATCTTGTAGTCGAAAGGTTGTTTGTTGCCAAAAATACAGTGATCATCGAAAACAAACATTACGTGTTTTTTTTACTTTTGCGCACCCCGCATTGTTCATTGAGAGCTCCACGTAAATTTAAAAAACAATTCTATATTCACAACAGGGGAATTGAAAGGGCAAAAATATGTTTTTTTATACAAAACATAAAAAGTACGGTTTTTTGACTTTTGCCACCCAGGTTTGTTATTGCGCAGCATTTCCCCGAAATCTTAAAAAAGCAATTCTATATTCATAACAGGTGAATTTAAAGGTGCAAAAAAAAACCGGGATATCGAAAGCATAACATTAGTTTTTTTGACTTTTGCACACCCCGCATTGTTTTATTGATGAGCATCCACTAAAATTTAAAACAGCAATTCTTATTCACCTAGGTGAAATTTAAAGGTGCAAAAATACCCGGGATCATACGAAAACAGCAGTTACGTGTTTTTTGGCTTTTGCCACCCACAATTTTTCATTGACGCAGCATCCAGTAAAATCTTTAAAAAAGCAAAATTTTATTTCACCACAGGGGAATTAAAGGTGCAAAAAAAAACCGTTTATTATACCAAAAAAATAACAGTTAGTGTTTTTTGCTTTTGTACACCCAGCATTGTTCATTGAGTACACCACCTAAATCTTAAAAAAAGCAATTCTATTCACCACAGGGAATTGAAAGGGCAAAAAATACCGGTACATACGAAAAAATAACAGTTTCGTGTTTTTTGCTTTTGCACCCCGCATTGTTTATTCGCGCTCCCGTAAAACTTAAAAACAGCAATTTATATTCACCACGGTGAATGAAAGGTGCAAAAAATACCGTTTATTTTACCAAACATAACAGTTACGTGTTTTTTTACTTTTGTACACCCAGCATTGTTTATTGACGCA
>JAODAL010056430.1:0-23292 GCA_025379985.1 Phyllomedusa bahiana | reverse complement strand
TATTTTATTTTATCCCCAATTTTCAAATCTATCTACTATCTCATATCAAATTAAATATCAAATTTTATTTTAATATCTTTCTCATATCATCTATCTCAAATCTATCTACTCATACCCTTTCTCATATCTACTATCTCATATCTATCTATCTATCTATCCCCTTATCTATCTTCTATCTACTCATTTTATCTATCAAACCATATCATCTATCTCATACATCTTTTCTCATATCTAGCTACACTATCAATCTTTTTAATCTATTTTCCCTATCTATCAAACTTCTACAATGTCATATCTACTATCACTATCTCATACTTCTCATATCTATCTATTTTCCTTTCTTTTCTATCAAATCTCTTTTTATCTTTTTTTCCCCCCCAAAAAACATCTATCTCCTTTTATATATCTACTATCTATCTCAACCTACTACCCTCAAAACTATCACTATCTATCTCATATCAATTCTTATATCTTCTACCCTATCTCCATACTATCCATCTATCTCATATCTATCTATCCCCATATCTATCTATCTACTATCATCTATCTCAAACCCTCTATCTTTTCGAATATCACCCTTATTTTACCCCATATCTATCTATCTATCTATCTATCTATCTCATTTTCATCAAACTGGGGTATCTAAAAGGGAAAAAGGGGAGAAAAGCCACAATATGAAGTATGTCTAAATTATCATTTTATACAAATGTCAATGCATTTCACCCTGGGATTTTGGTAAAAAAAGGGTGGGCACAACTCTTAACATATATTATTTCCTCAGCCCTCTCCCTGTGGGCACCGGGGATGCCAACCGTGGTAGAAATGCTCACGGTAAAATTGAGATAAAATTTAAAAAAAACCTAAACTTGCGGCGCTCCAGAGGATAAATCATATATGAACCTTCCTTTTCGGGGTATTTATTATTTAAAAGAGAGGTTACTCTCATAAAAACAAAAACAAGAAAAACCCTTTTTTTTCCCAGGGGTATACCCACGCTTCATCAGAATATAATTTGAAGGGGCATTTTGGCGGTTTTTTTTATAATAAATTAAATTTACTAAATTAATCGGGGACGTTAAATTTGGTTTTAACCAACCCCAATCTTTTTTTCTCATTTTAAATTATAACAACAATTCACGGACTGGAGACAATAAATTAAATGTTTACAAAGTTTCCCCCGGGCGAAAACGTTCCTGATTTCGAATGTGTTTTTCCCCATCTAAATACAAAAAAAATTTTCCGTATTCCTTCCTGATCACGTTCGAATACTTTTTTCCCCTTTTTCCCACAAAACCCTTATCGGGGAATTTTTCTATTTTTTTTATCCTTTTCTCAAAAAAATATATAAAAGGGGGCCCAGTTTTCCAATGAAAAATCCCCGGGGCCTCTCCCGTCCGAGCTTTAAACCAAAACCCAAAATTTTTGGTTTGAACCCATTAAACCAAAAGAAAAATTCTGTTTAACAAAATTTTTACCGAAAAATTCCGAATTATGTAATATCCCTAACCCAGTGTACTTAAACATCCAAAACATAGGGGGGCATTAATCCCGTTAAAATTTACAAAAAGGGGACACAGATCTTTTTAAAAAAAAGGAGTTTCAAACAGAGTTGGCCAACCTTTTTTAAAGAGGGGGCATAAACAAATTTTTTGGTGCCCTTTACAAATTCCCCCCCATAGACAAAATACCAGAAAGTTGCTCCAATATTTTTCAAAACCCTTAAAAAAAGGGGAATTATATTGAAAAACACTTTAAAAACATTAAAAACCAAAAGGGGTTGGAATGAAATGGGTTTAATTTAAATTTTCGGGTTTTAAACCCCAATTTCTTTTTGGCCATGAGGAAAAAAATTTTCCCTTATAAATTTTTTAATTTTAGAACATTTTATAATTTTTAACTTTTTATAATTTTTGGGTCCAGGGTCATTTTTAGAATAAAATTTAAATTTTAAAATTAAGGATTTTATACCAAAATTTTATTCTATATTTTAAAATTTTTTTAAATTTTTCAAAAAGTAAAGAGTTGGGTTTATGGGTTTTGATTTTAAAAAGGGGGGTTTAATTTTTTAAGGGGAAACCCTTGCAATTGAATTTTAAAATTAATTTTTTTTAAATATTTTTTTATAAAAACTGGGAATACATAACGGGAAATATTTTCTTTTATAACACGGGACACCAAATAATCGGGAGCTAGCCTTTGAAGGGTTTTCCCAGAAAGGGTGATAGCTCAAAAAATAAAAAACCTTGGGGAAAAAAAGGAGAACCCCAAGCAGTTTGTGCTAATATAAATTTCCAACTTTAAAAACATACAAAATTAAAAAAAGGAATTCCAGAAACTTTTGAAATTTAGTTTAACATTTAACACTAATATATATAAATGTATGAGAATGGACTAAATAAACTAGAACCATTCCCTGATAATTTTTAGTGTACAAGTAAAGGGAACTTTTTCCCAACGTGATCAGGAAAAATTTTACGCATATTTTTTTTTTGTATTTTAGATCGGGGCCAATTCACAGTCGAAATCGGGAATTTTTCAGCGTGGTAATTTTTTAAACATCTAATTTTTGTCCCAAAACCATTTTAAAGAATTCTTTTTGTTTTTTAAGACAAAATGAAAAAAGGGAATTGGGGGTTTGGGTAAACATTTTTAACGTTCGTTTTAAATTATGTTAAATTTTTTTCATTAAAAAACCCCCCAAAAATTTGCCCTTTTTCAAACTTAAAACTGTTCTATGAAGCTTTGGGTAAACCCATTTTTCCAACGCGTTGTTTTTTGCTTTTTTTTTTAAAGAGAGTAATCCCAACAGGAAAGACAGATTCTATATTCCCAAAAATTTTCACTAAGGGAAATAAAACAATAAAATTTCCCAAAAAAAAAAACTCCATATAAAAAAACCTAACATTTAATACATATTCAATAAAAAAAATTCTAATAGAAACCCAAAAAACAACAGGATCACCCCAATGTGAGATTTCTCACCAAGAAGGCTCCCCGTGAGCCCCAAGAAAATGAAAGGGGATTGTCCCCCAAAATGTAAAGTAGGGAATTTCCTCACCCTAAAGCTCACTGTAAGCCCTGTATGGTGCCCCATGCGGGGATGGTCGCCCCAATAAGAGCGGTCCCAGGAGCAAGAAATCCTGAGCTAAACTGTCCTTCACAATATGTGCACGGAAATGTCTCCACATAAGCACAAGGAAGGATACATTGTATACTCAGCAAAAAATAACAACCTCAATATTTCAAAAACCAAAACACTTATCCACCAAAAAAAAAGCCAAACAGGTTGCCACATAAAGGGGCCTTATTTACTGTTTACCTAACCCAGACGCGTTTCCCTCTGCGATTACCAGAGTTCATCAGTGGGTGAAAAGGTGTCCATGAGGTCAGCGGATAGTGTGCCCATCCAGGGAGAGTTATCCCACATCAATGACCACATCAGTAACCCTCTCTTTTAAATAATAAATACCCTGAAAAGGAAGAGTCTCATATACTGATTTATCCTCTGAGAGCGCCGCAAGTCCAGGAATTTTTAATTATATCGCTATCTCGTATCTATCTCATATCTATCTATCTATCTCTCTATCTATCTATCTCATATCTATCTATCTATCTATCTATCTATCTCATATCTATCTATCTCATATCTATCTATCTATCTACCTCATATCTATCTATCTCATATCTATCTATCTCATATCTATCTATCTATCTATCTATCTATCTATATCATATCTATCTATCTATCTCATATCTATCTATCTATCTATCTATCTATCTATCTCATATCTATCTATCTATCTCATATCTATCTATCTATCTCATATCTATCTATCTAATATCTATCTATCTGTCTAGCTACCATCTTTGCATGTATTTATGTATCTTACTTTCTATTTGTCATGTAAATATCTATCTCATATCACTAATCTATTTATCAAGCAAAAATTACAGCATAAAAAATACAAACAAGTTCAAACGTTGCCAGCCGACCGGTCCTGATCACGGATCATGTGCATACAAATTGAAAAATTCCAAAATTTTAAAAGTAATGTATATGAAAATGCAATGTGGGTGGATAAAGTTTCCATGTTTTTTACTTTTTCAAATTTTGTAGTGCTGCGATTTTTCCATTGTTATCTATCCATCCATCCATCCATCTATCTCTATTTCATATCTATCTGTCTAACTGTCATCTATAACTTTTGCATCTTTTTATGTATCTACATTTTATCTATCTATCTATCTCATATCTATCTATCTATCTCATATCTATCCTCTATCTATCTATCTATCTATCTCATATCTATCTATCTATCTCATATCAATCTATCTATCTATCTATCTCTCTAATATCTATCTATCTCATATCTATCTATCTATCTATCTATCCCATATCTATCTATCTCTCTATCTGTCTCCAGGTGACATCTCTTTGTCTTGCTGTGATATTAGCCTTGTCCTGACCCCGCCGTTCGCAGCGCCCCCGACACTCACACAATGGATATAAGACTGGAAATTCATGGGTTTTTCAGCATTTGCTGCCGGTGGTTTTAATTAATGCTATTTTTGGGGTTTGATTTATGGGTCCCCTCTGCACCCCGGCATTCTTCTCCGCTACCTGTCCCCGCAGCCGTAATCTGCGCAGGTGATTGATAATGCAGAATTCCTGGCTCCGGCAGACAGGCGCGCCATTGTTATATTAAAAATCACCCTCTCATTTGGCTTATTATTTCCAGAGGCTGCGCTCGGCTGCTCCGGGTGCGGACGAAATGAAATTGCCAACGTAATTGTTTTAAGACAAATAGAAAATACACTTCTCCTCGGGACCCCATGCAAGGAATTTTAATAAGATTTCGCTGCGGTGATCGGACATCTTTAACCCCTTCACCCCGGGCTGTGACAGTTCTGATCGCTGTAGACGCTCGAGGGCAAAGTCGTCTGCAAAACCAATCCCAGACGTCAATTTGTAACATTTATCTTAGGGATTTCCTTCAACAGTTAAACTTTCATTGGGAGGAATGTGCTCTCTTAAGGTCATTTGTGGCTTCATAATAGGAGGCTATAATAATGCGCCTGCAGTAAAGCGAGCGGACACTTGGTAGCGCTAGTGCTCTAGGGACATACAGAGGTCTTGGTCGTCCCTGCTATAGCTCAAGGCTTATGTGAAGAAGATTGAATGATTTACAAATTATCAATGGTTTTGTCTTTAAGAGAAAATATTGCCATAGATATACAGCTCTTCTACGTCGCCAAGTTCAGCTCTGCTACATTTGTGGAGCTTTATATTATTATTATTATAGTTAAAGAAGTCTTCCCATAGACTTTGATGGTGTATCTCTGGGATATGTTATCAAAATCTGATAGGTGCGTGTCCCACCTCTCGAGAACAAGCCCCGAAAAGTTACAAAGCAGAATAGAGAGTCGGTAATGCTTGTGCACGACTCTTCTATGTTCTATGGGAGTTCCCAGTACAGGGGAGCGCTGTGTTCTCCATTCTCTTCTATGGGAGTTCCCAGTACAGGGGAGCGCTGTGTTCCCCATTCTGTTCTATGGAAGTTCCCAGTACAGGGTGCGCTGTGTTCTCCATTGTGTTCTATGGGAGTTCCCAGTACAGGGGAGCGCGGTGTTCTCCATTCTGTTCTATGGGAGTTCCCAGTACAGGGGAACGCTGTGTTCTCTGTTCTGTTCTATGGGAGTCCCCGGGAGAGGGGAGCGCTGTGTTCTCCATTCTGTTCTATGGGAGTTCCCAGTACAGGGGGCATGTGTTCTCCATTCTCTTCTATGGGAGTTCCCAGTACAGGGGAGCGCTGTGTTCTCTCCATTCTGTTCTATGGAAGTTCCCAGTACAGGGGACAGCTGTGTTCTCCGTTCTGTTCTATGGGAGTTCCCAGTACAGGGGAGCGCTGTGTCCCATTCTGTTCTAGGGAAGTGCCCTGTCCAGGGAGCGCTGGGTTCTCCATTCTGTTCGATGGGAGTTCCAGTACAGGGGAGCGCTGTGTTCTCCATTCTGTTAGGGAGTTCCCAGTACAGGGGAACGGTGTGTTCTCTATTCTGTTCTATGGGAGTTCCCAGTACAGGGGAGCGCTGTGTTCTCCATTCTGTTCTATGGGAGTTCCCAGTACAGGGGAGCATGGTGTTCTCCATTCTCTTCTATGGGAGTTCCATACAGGGAGCGCTGTGTTCTCCCATTCTGTTCTTGGAATTCCCAGTACAGGGGACGCTTGTTCTCCTTTCTGTTCTATGGGAGCCCCAAAGTACAGGGAGCGCTGTGTTCTCTCCATTCTGTTCGATGGCAGTTCCCAGTACAGGGGAGTGCTGTGTTCTCTCCATTCTGTTCTATGGGAATTCCCAGTACCGGGGAGCGCTGTGTTCCCCATTCTGTTCTATGGAAGCTCCCTGCACAGGGGAGTGCTGTGTTCTCCATTCTGTTCTATGGGAGGTCCCAGTACAGGGGAGCGCTGTGTTCTCCATTCTGTTCTATGGCAGTTCCCAGTACAGTGGAGCACTGTGTTCTCCATTCTGCTCTATGGGAGCTCCTAGTACAGGGGAGCGCTGTGTTCTCTATTCTGTTCTATGGGAGCTCCCTGTACAGGGGAGCACAATTTTGTCCAGACTGAGAACTCTCATAGAACAGAACAGAGAACATAGCGCTCTCTTGAACTAGGAACTCCCATAGAACAGAATAAAAAGCCATGTGCAAATGTGAACTTCTCTCCATTCTGTGCTAACACTCTTGGGGCCCCATTCCCGAGATAGATGAGCTCCACACCTATCAGGCTTTGATGGCATATCCCAGCGATACACCATCAAAGTCTATGGTGGCAGCATCCCTTTAGTTATAAACTAGCACTGGTTTCAGGATATAAATTTACGTCGATTACATCACATATGTACGTACATGATGGACCTCAGAGTGATTCCTTTAACCCTAAGCATTTTTAACCAGTTCCTAACCGGGCCGTTCACCCCCCTCTTCCTGTCCAGACATATTTCCTTTTCTTTTGTACACGTGGGTTTAAATGCTAAAACGGTTTTTCGTGTTTAGTTTTTCTACTATTGTTTTTTTGCCTTCTTTCCATTATACATGACGCGGTATATTTATATAATTCTTTATTTTAAAAAAAATATATTATTAAAGGGGTTGTCTCACTACAGGGATCGCTGCTTTTTATGTTAAAGATCTTGCAAAAACAAGTCACTTTGCAATATGTGTCCATTATCAGTGTCCTACCTATTCCTAGATATCCCCTCTTGCATGGGCTGCATCAGCTCCTCAGGTCACTATAGCTACAGACCTGTTTTAAATCTCTCCTGATAGGCTGCCAGCACTGGTCGCTATAGCTACAGACCTGGCTTCTACTGCAGCCTAGTAGAAGCCAGGGTCGTCTCTTCCATTGGGCCAGGTAGGCCACTGCCCGGGGGCCCCACGATCTCAGGGGGCCCTCCCGGGCAGCCGCCTACCCTGCCTAGTGGAGCGACAGCCAGGCTCTGCCCGGGAGCAGCCGGGATTCAGGCCGCAGCGCCGGCTCGGAGCGTCGCCGGGGGAGGCTGGGGTTTCCCCCTGGCGGGCCCCGAGTACCGGCGCCAGTCTGTGGCGCAGGTCCCCCTCCTCCTCCCTCGCTGCACGGCCGGGTCACCGACCCAGCCATGCAGCCATCACGGCCGCCGCCTGCACTGCGCGGTGCAAGCAGCAAGCAGCGACCGAGGCTGAACAGAGCTGGGATCTTCTGATCCCGTCTGTTCAGCTCCCAGGAGGCCGCGGGGCAGGCGCGCGATGTGACGACGTCATCGCGCGCCTGCTCCGCGGCCTCGCACTTTGCTGTGAGCGGCCGCCGGCTCCGGATGGATGAGAAGAGGAGGGAAATCAGGTGAGTAAGATTTTTTATTTTTTTTAAACTACTGCTCCTGCCTGCCCATATACTGCCCTGCCTGCCCAATACTGCCCTGCCTACCACCTATATGCTGCCCATATACTGCTCTGCCTGCCCATATACTGCTCTGCCTGCCCAATACTGCCCTGCCTGCCACCTATATACTGCCCATATACTGCCCTGCCTGCCCAATACTGCCCTGCCTGCCACCTATATACTGCCCATATACTGCCCTGCCTGCCCAATACTGCCCTGCCTACCACCTATATACTGCCCATATACTGCCCTGCCTGCCCATAAAATGCACTGCCTACCACCTATATACTGCCCATATACTGCCCTGCCTGCCCAATACTGCCCTGCCTACCACCTATATACTGCCCATATACTGCTCTGCCTGCCCAATACTGCCCTGCCTACCACCTATATACTGCCCATATACTGCCCTGCCTGCTCATATACTGCCCTGCCTACCACCTATATACTGCCCATATACTGCCCTGCCTGCCCATATACTGCCCTGCCTGGCTATATACTGCCCTGCCTGCCCATATACTGCCCTGCCTGCCCATATACTGCCCTGCCTGCCCATATACTGCCCTGCCTGGCTATATACTGCCCTGCCTGCCCATATACTGCCCTGCCTGCCCATATACTCCCCATATACTGCCCTGCCTGCCCATATACTGCCCTGCCTGCCCATATACTGCCCTGCCTGGCCATATATACTGCCCTGCCTACCAATATACTACCCTGCCTGGCTATATACTACCCTGCCTGGCTATATACTGCCCTGCCTGGCTATATACTGCCCTGCCTCCCTATATACTGCCCTGCCTCCCTATATACTGCCCTGCCTCCCTATATAATGCTCTGCCTCCCTATATACTACTCTGCCTACCAATATACTGCACTGCCTAGCTATATACTGGCCCTGCCTGCCCTAATTACTGGCCCTGCCTGCCTAATTACTGGCCCTATCTATGAGGGGATAATACAGGAGGGCCCTACAATCTATGGGGGAGATATTACAGGGGGCCTACAATCTACAGGGGGGGGGCTATCAACCGACCTACCGGGGACAGCATGTCTACCTACAGTGGGCCTGTATACCTACCTACTTAATGGTGGGCAGCATTACTACCTACTTACTAGATGTGGGGCGCCCATAACTGAGGTAGGAATCGATAGCAAAGTGCTGACAAAGTGAGGATTCTAAGATGTTTGTGGGTTACATTCTGCAGGGACGAGCTGCGGCCGGGAGAAGGCGTCATGGTGATCTGGACGGAAGGAGAGGAAAAGGGAAAAAGAACGATTCAGAGAACGACTGATCAGACAAGATGTCTCGTCTCCGGTGAGTCCCTGGTGTCAGGGGTTATTTTACTTCTATATTTGATCAGTGCTGTGGTCTCTGTCATGTAATGGTGACCGGAGCTGGTAATGTTTATATTTGTTTCTTTGAGTAGTTTTTTTTTTTTTTTTTTTTTGGGGGGGGGGGGGGGGGCAGTATGTCTCTCTGCCCAGGGGCCCATAGTGATGTTAAGACGGCCCTGGTAGAAGCCAGTAAACACGCCCCTGAATTCAAAATGAAACCAAGAAAACAGGACTGAGGTGAGATGAATCGATGTAATAAGACAACCCCTTTAAGTAAAATAGTAAAAAAATATATAATTTTCTTCACCTTTTTTCTGCTCTACATTAGGCTTTATTTGTATGAATTGTATTGTATTTTTTGTACCAATATCAGTGAAAATGATACAAAACAATGTAAAAATTAAGGTTTTTTTATATAAAAAGAGGAGACTTTAATTTTTTTTACATTATTTTCCTTGATATTAAAAAAAATTTAAATGATAAAATATTTTTAAAAAAGGCAAAAGTGGCGCTAAAATAAGATTTGTAATTGTGTCACTTTTCCATCACGGACGTTTAAATGTAGGTGATGTAAAGTTTCAGGGTCATTAGGGGTGAGGTTAACTGTTGCGGTTTGGGCTGTAAGGGTTTTTTTTTAAATTCATTTTTTTAAATTTATTTATTTTACATATTGTTCCCCTAATAAGATCAGAAGACGACCTCTTGGGGCATTTCTACATAACATTTATTTTTGCTGATTTCCTCAGTAACTGATACATGAGCCCCAGTTATAGGGGAAGTACAGCTCCAGCACTGACTGCAGAGCTGATCTATATCTGCCAGGACCCAGCAGTTCCTGCAGCTCCTGAGCCCCAGCAGTCACTTGATTGCCTCCCGTGTCAGGAAGCCAAAGGTTGGGAGGCTTCCTGCCTCTTTTTGTATACATTGAGTGCTGTATATACAACGATCAGGAAGGCAGGGATGGTAATAATCTGTCCCTGTCTTCTCCCTGCAGATCCCAGCTACCACTGACAGCCTGCTCTCCACTCTCACAGCGGCCGCTGCACACTCTGCACGGATATACATTCATGTAGAGTTAGATAGTGACGACCTGGACGCATATAGTCAACGGGCGGTCGGCATCTAGTCAAGGAACACTCAGAATGCATTGCTTAGGATACGGCTGTAGCAGACCCTCCACTATGAGAACTGTTAGATTGATACATAGGGCGACCTGTATGAAGGAAGGCGCGCCGAAGTGAATTGTCGAGTCTCATTTTCAGTGTATATTGCGCCTGAATGTATGAAAGTGATTTTTGTTCATAAATGGTGTAAAGTTCCCGCCCCTCGCCCGTGTGTTTGGTGCATTACAGAACTTAGCGCATAAGTAATGCCCCAAACATGTATAAAGGCTCTAGATAGGCTGGAAATAAAAGTCATTAGAATAACATGTCAGTGAATAGAAACTATGGGACTGATCCTGCTTGGTGGACCACAGGTCCCAGCATTACCTGTGCTGTGCCGGCTCCTGCTGTATGTAGAATAAAGGCTGAGAGCAGCAAAAATACATTTCCAATTTAATGTAGTAAAAAATGTAAATAAATAAATATAAACAACATCATCAATGGGATTTTTTATGTAAAATTTGTTTTAGATTCTATTAATTGTAAATACATTTTATAGGAGATTTTATATGTTTGGGATATTATAGATTTTTATTTTAATTTATATGATCAGATTTTTCATTACATTTAAATAATTACATTTTATACAGTTTTATAATTATAATAAGTTACTTTTTATTATTGCACTGGTGGAAGTTGAGAAATATTGGATATTTCTGCCCCTTGCAGCAAACCTAGCTCCACTGCGACTCCTCAGGCTCAGGCACCACATTGACATAGCTCTGCCTGTCCGAGCAGTAATGCGCCGAGATTTACCGAACCACATTCATATATGTGTGTAATATTACAAGTGAGGAGCGACGCCCCCAGAACACCCCCTCATGTTCGGCGCATTAGAAAGTGTCGAGTCTTACGAACAATGCGCCTGACACATTCATTAGGTGCATTAGACATCGTAGCCGCTCAGTCAGGTGCATTTTACGCCAGAAAAAGGGTGAAAAACCCGATCATACATCTCGCCCATAGTTTTTCAGCCTTTGGACATAATTATTGTCTCCATTCACTGACAGCAAGCAGAGTTCTTGAAAATGGTAAGGGATTGAAACATTGGGTTTATTCATAGTTGCCAACTTTTGAAAGTGAAAAAGCAGGAGACTCTAGTGGGCGGCGCGTAGCGCGCCGCGGCAAAAATTTGCATGGACACGCCCATCTTGTCGGTATGCCACGCCCCTTCAAAAAGCCACACCCACTCCACCTAACTGCATAACGGCTTTGGAAGAAAGCCAGGTAGATGCCCTTATAGCCAGGTAGTAGCCCCCCATAACAGGTAGTGCCCCTTACAGGCTGGTAGAGGCCACCTTGTAGCCAAGTAGATGCCCCCTCTGTAGCCAGGTAGAGCCAAATTTGTAGCCAGGTAGATGCCCCCCTTTGTTAGCCAGGTAGGTGCCCCCCTTTGTTCGCCTGGTGGGTGCCCCATTGTTAGCCAAGTAGTGCCCCCATTGTTAGCCAGGTAGTGCCCCCATTGTTGCCAGGTAGTGCCCCCATTGGTTGCCAGGTAGTGCCCCCATTGGTTGCCAGGTAGTGCCCCATTGTTTGCCAGTAGTGCCCCCATCTTTTAGCCAGGTAGTGCCCCCATCTTTTAGCCAGGTAGTGCCCCCATCTTTTAGCCAGGTAGTGCCCCCATCTGTTAGCCAGGTAGTGCCCCCATCTGTTAGCCAGGTAGTGCCCCATCTGTTAGCCAAGTAGTGCCCCCATCTTTTAGCCAGGTAGTGCCCCCATCTTTTAGCCAGGTAGTGCCCCCATCTGTTAGCCAGGTAGTGCCCCCATCTGTTAGCCAGGTAGTGCCCCCATCTGTTAGCCAGGTAGTGCCCCCATCTGTTAGCCAGGTAGTGCCCCATCTGTTAGCCAAGTAGTGCCCCCATTGTTAGCCAGGTAGTGCCCCATCTGTTAGCCAGGTAGTGCCCCCATTGTTGCCAGGTAGTGCCCCCTCTGTTGCCAGGTAGTGCCCCCTCTGTTGCCAGGTAGTGCCCCCTTTGTTAGCCAGGTAGTGCCCCCTTTGTTGCCAGGTAGTGCCCCCTTTGTTGCCAGGTAGTGCCCCCTTTGTTGCCAGGTAGTGCCCCTTTTGTTGCCAGGTAGTGCCCCCTCTGTTAGCCAGGTAGTGCCCCTCTGTTAGCCAGGTAGTGCCCCCTCTGTTAGCCAGGTAGTGCCCCCTCTGTTGCCAGGCGATGCCCCCATTGTTGCCAGGTAGTTGCTCTCTCTGTTAGCCAGGTAGAGCCCCCTAAAGCTAATAAAAATAAAATAATAAAATCCACTCACCTCACCAGGCTCCTGCAGCGCGGCCGCTCCTGTCCGATCTCTTCAGCGGCGCAGGGGGAAGTGAGAGCAGCCGCGCGTCACTCCCATGCAGCCGCGCGTCACTTCCCCCCTGCGCCGCTGAACTGTATGTACGGCGCACACACCGGCGCCGTACATACAGGGGGAGGAGGGAGCGATCCCTCCTGCCTCCTCCCCGCACAGTGAGACCGCGGGCGGGTGAGCGGCCGCTGCGGCCGCTTCACCCGCCTGTAGGAGCGGTCCCGCGGCGCAAGAGTAGCGCACCAGCGCTACTCTTGCGCCGCGGTAATTTAAAGGACCCCCGCCGCCTGCAGGCGGCGGGAGGAATGCCAGCTCCCCCGGGAGGGCGGGAGGGGACCCCAAATAGCGGGACCCCCCCGCCAAAAACGGGAGAGTTGGCATGTATGGGTTTATTACAAAATTCTAGAGCTTGTTTATATTGTGATTAAGCTTTTGTTTTCCATTTTACAATATATCCTTGTTTGTATCTTTTAATGCAGGTTCGGGGAAATTTCCATGCGGAAAATCCACAAAGTATCTGATTGATTGGGCACGTATCTTGTCACACACTGTATGGGCACAAATGCAAGCTGCATAAGAGGTATGTGAATCCGAGGGTTCCGCCACTGTGACAGGCTGCCAGGAAGAACTAACAGAGGTAGAGGCAGGAGCCTCTAGAGGGGTGTCTGAGTGACACAGATAGGAGCAGGGCCATCTATTCCATTGGGCACACTAGGCAGTTGCCCAGGGGCCCCACAAGGATAGGGGCCCATAGTGGGGTATGGTTGTTCCAGGAATACACGAAACATACCCGGGATCTCTTGGTTGGCTTTGCTTATATAATGGTTTGTGTGTTTTTAGGACGTTCAAACCATGGTGGAGAAGGGAGCCAAAGGCTCCCTGCCCTGCCAGTTAGTCTTGTAGGCTGCCGGTGTCCAGACATAAGTGGCGTGATAATATGGGTGTGCTTGGGGGTGCTTAGAGGCATGGCCTAGTGGGATGTCATGTATGTCAGCAGGGCCCACTGCAGTGCTCTGCCCAGGGGCCCATAATGTTGTTAAGACCGCTCTGGATATGAGCTCTAACATGGCTGACATTGGTGGCGGTCAGACAGCTACTTCCAATCCTACAAACAGCTAAGCTTCAAAAACAGGGCCGATTTAGGCTAAATCGCTCTTAGGGTGGGTAGAAAACACAATGCATCGCGTCACTATTAACCGCTTCCTGACCAGTCCCCTCCCTCCCGAGCAAGCACATTTTCACTTTCTTCACAACACGCGGGTTTGAACTCTGTAACACGTTCGCTTGTTGCTTTTTCTCGCCTTTTTTCATGATATGTAAGGTTGCAATTTTTACATTCTATTTTCTTCTTTCAAAAATATCGGAAAATGGTAAAAAAAAAAAATATTTATTTTTTTTTAAGTCTGTTTTTCACGTTTTTTTATTTATTTTTAACAGCATAAGAGGCGCTAAAATCAGTTGTGTCATTGCGTCACTTTTGCTTCACAGAAATTCATATATAGGTGACATAAAGTTTTAGTTCGTCAATGTTGGGACTAAAAGTCGCGGATTGTGCTGTCAGGTTTTTTTTTTTAAATTTTTTATTTTATTTTATTTTTTTTATTTTATATTATGTTCCCTTCCGTCCCATATAGTCAGAAAAATACATTTTTACATAATTTTTTTTATTCCTGATTTCCCGTGTAACTGGTGCTGAAATATTAAGAGAGGCCTAGCTAAAGGGGATGCAGAGTTAGCAGTTGCTACCGGGCCCTGCAGCCTGTGGGGGCGCCAGAAGCCCTTCTGCCACAGCATTTTAATGGAACATGGTAGCTGAGGGGTCCCATTTCCCTATTTGCACTTAGGCCCAGAAGCTTCAAGTTACGCCTCTGTATATTAGCCCTAGTTACAGGGGATATACAGCCCCCGTGAGGCTTCCTGCATATCTGTGCATACAGCACTCATTGATTGCTGTACATACAAAGATTGAATAGATAGGGATTGTAATAATCCGTCCCTGCCTTCTCTCTGCAGATCCCAGCTACCACTGACAGCCAGCTCTCCCCTCCTGCAGCTGCAAACTCTGTATGAGTTAGATCAATACACACCTTGACTGCGCCCCCCCCCCCCAACCCTTAAAGGGATTTTCTCACTACAGTGATTAGCTTTCAACATGTAGGAAAAAGTCATTTAATACATTGCTCTTTTGATATTGTTCTGGTCAGGAGATAAGACAGATTTTATCTGCTGTGAGTGCACACCAGTGTCTCTAGGTTAGGTCTTGTCTACACAGCATTGGTTTTTGGTTAGATTTTTAAGAGGATTCGGTATTTAGAATCCACCAAAGACTGTAAACCTTCCCCATAGACCTTGATAGAAAATCCGAGCTGTAGTCTGCACAATACGGATTTTCTATTGTCGGATTTCAAAACCGCCGACTTTAAAGAAACTTGTTCTTAGAACATGTTCTATAATCCACCGCATTCCAACAGATTCTAGTACAGTTTAAAGGGGTTGTCTCACTACATCGATTCATCTCACCTTAGTCCTGTTTTCTATGTTTCATTTTGAGTTCAGGGGCATGTTTACGGGCTTTTACTATTCTGCAGTAGAAGCCAGGTCTGTAGCTATAGCAACCACTGCTGACAGCCTATCAGGAGAGATCGAACAGGTCTGTAGCTATAGCGACCAGTGCTGGCAGCCTATCAGGAGAGATTGAACAGGTATGTAGCAAAAACAAACAGTGCTGGAAGCCTATCAGGAGAGATCAAACAGGTCTGTAGCTATAGCGATCAGCACTCGCAGCCTATCAGGAGAGATTGAACAGGTCTGTAGCTATAGGGACCAGTGCTAGCAGCCTATCAGGAGAGATTGAACAGGTCTGTAGCTATAGCAACCAGTGCTGGCAGCTTATCAGGAGAGATTGAACAGATCTGTAGCTATAGCAACCAGTGCTAGCAGCCTATCAGGAGAGATTGAACAGGTCTGTAGCTATAGCAACCAGTGCTGGCAGCCTATCAGGAGAGATTGAACAGGTCTGTAGCTATAGCAACCAGTGCTGGCAGCCTATCAGCAGAGATCGAACAGGTCTGTAGCTATAGCGACCTGAGGAGCTGATGCAGCCCATACAAGAGGGGATATATAGGAATAGGTAGGACACTGTTAATGGACACATATTGCAAAGTGACTTGTTTTTGCCAGATCTTTAACATAAAGGCAGCGATCCTTGTAGTGAGACAACCCCTTTAATGTATTATGGGTGGCCCGAGAACCGGCCGCAAAATCCGCACCAGAAACCGCACTTACGCTTTGGTAAGATACTGTCGGATTCTATAAGAGAGTCCGACAACATTTTGCCATTGCCATGTGGACATAGCCTTATCGTCCATATCAACCTTCCTGATTGGACAGAGAGCGGGAAGTGACCTCTCCATGGTCGGATGGAGCAGAGTCTTTATAGAGGCACATGCACACTACAAAGGACAAAGTACTCGGTGGATTCTGAATCCTAAAACCGCGTCGCACGACGAGTATTTGAACGTTATTTTACTCCCGAGGATTTTTAACTCTGTTTTTCTTGCTGTGGTTTTTCCGAATCGTTTTTCTCAATCGGTTTTTGCACTATTGAGTTTTTGGAGGTGGATCCAAAATCCGCGCCAAAGCCTGGAATACAGTGGAAGATTGGACCTGTTCTAAGATGGTTTTGAAATCTGACCCCAGAAAATCATATGGACTACAATGGGGCTACTCAATTGAAGAGATGGTTTGCAGTTGGTTTTGACATTTTTTTAAAATCCACGTGAATTATTGAATGGAAATGCTTGTCGTGTGGAGGGACCCCAATAAGGTTAGGGGCGACATGTATGATTTCAATTTTTAAGTGCATTACAATAGCATAGAATGCACCTGAATTTATGAACCTGTTCTACAACGGGGCATAAATCAGGCGCATTCCAGCGCTTGCACGACACTTCTGGCTCAGGTAAACCACTTTGAAAGTGCTCTACCTGTTCCAGCAGTAATGCACCTGGATTTGCCGTACTGAAGCTATAAATCTATAGCTTCGTACCAGGGCTGTGGAGTCGGTGCCTATTTTGCAGAAGTTGGAGTCGTCATAAAATGGACCGACTCCCAAAATATATAATAAGTTGGTCCAGTTAGTTCGATGCAAAGAGCAAGAGGAATTGGGTCCGGCCGGTGCTACTGCTCCCATATCTTCAGCCTCATCACATGAGGAGTGTAATTGATGACATGGAGCAGGCAAAGCTCCGCCCAGGGGAAAAGATTCTGCTCCCGGGCAAACAGATTTCAGCAAAATTTTTCACCTGTTTTCAAAGAAGTAGAAGAGTTCAACCATTCATCAGACCTGACTGTGGCTGAGGCAATTCCTTTATACCCTGACATTGTTAGAGATGTTGCCCCTGTGGTCACCGCTTTGCCCCCAACCCAAGTTAGTGTAAAGAGGCCGTTCTCTAGCCTGGAAATAATGAGATCAGATGTGAGGTCATGTATGCAGGATCTGAAGGAGGCAATACTATTTCTCAGAACAAATTCAGAGACTCCACAAATGTTCCTGTAGTGTTTTGCATATTCACAATTTTTTTGTGTCCTAAACTCATATCAAATAAATATATTTTACACTGACAAGCAAAAGGATAACAATGTTTTGAACTTGTGACGTCCAGGCTCCATATCTCACCATCCATTACAGCTTTGTACATGAGGCTACTGTAATTTTATATACAGTCATCTTACATCTTATACATAACTTTGACCTGCAAGTATTTAGCATCTGCTTAGTTCTGCAGATTCTTTCCTGTAACTGCATTGTTACTGTTTTGCTTCTAAAAATCAAAATGTTAATTTTTATTATTTTGTTAGTATTTGGGAAATCCCCCTTTGGTTTTCAGCTCTGCCTGAATCCTTCTAGGTTCTGGATCAGATTCAAGCAGGTCCAAAATCTGATCCCAGGTCTCTTCTACACGTTCCCAATGTTGGTGCAGCCTGGACTTGGATACAAATACAGCTTTTTCTTCAACTCTACCCACAAGTGTTCAAAAGATCAAAACATTGTTACCCTTTTGCTTGTCAGTGTCTGTTCTTCCTAAATAGCTTCATTATTGTATCATAAGGTGATAAACAGCCGGATGTTACCATTTTACTACAATAAAGTTATCACTTAAACATGCGCCGTGAGGGAGTCGGAGGTTTGGTAAGTTGAGGAGTTGGAGTCGGAGTCGGGGCTTTGGCTTGCCGACTCCACAGCCCTGCTTCGTACAGTTCTAGTGCGCCCCGCCTCCCGCACGCCCCCCCAAGATCGGGCACATTACAAAGTGCCGCTAGCGCCCTGTACTGCGCCTGATATTGGTGTACCGGTGAATTAAAACTATCGTGGACGGGGCTGCGCTAGATGTCGGGATGAAAAGACGCCAGACTTCTGACGCAGCCCCGTTCATACATGTCGCCCTAGATTGTTTACCTTTGATGAGCGCTTGTTTTCACTCCTTGGAGCTCTGTAGCTTTGTTTACTAAAGATAAAATCTCCTGCACTTATGTCACTGTAACGCTCAGCTAGTTATAGAGATGCTAAATATGCTAATCACTGCTATAGAACCACCCACAGCCTCATCAGGAAGTGTGTGTCCGAAGCTGCCTGCAGCTGCAAAGGGAGAAAACCCCAAAACGCGAGTGGCAAGCGCCCGCCTATAGGAATGGGTTTGCTCCATGCGTTGCTGAGGAGTCACCGATTCGATTTTTGAACCTTTTGCATTGATAGGACCTATTATTCAGGATGATTTGGGGCTGCCCTGGTTCTGTGTCTACAGGTGCAGCTGGCTCTGGGTCACCACTACTGGCCGAGCCTGTGCATTCCCTGCGGAGCGTGATCCATCACCTGAGTAGGCAGGTATAACATGCAGACGTAGCGCTGAGGGCGCTGGGGTGTGGGTGAATGACGCAGCTCCACCTGTGAGTTATAGCTCCATTGTGTGTGCGGGGGGGTGGGGGTGGGGGGTAGTACATGGCATTCGCTGTCCTCAGACACAATGTCTGCATATCTCTGCGTGGGGTGCTGTGTAGCCGACCATGCTTCCCACATATATTTTCTGCTGTCAAAAATTTGAGCTGAGCGCATGTGGGGGCGAGGAGAAGGCACGTATGTCCGATACAGATTACGATCAGGGGGACGCTATAGGGGGTACGGAGGAGGCAGTGGTGCCAGGGCCTTGGAACCCCCTCTGTCGCATAGATGGCACATGATACGACAGGACCTTGGCGCTGGGGCCCAGGTTATGTCACTACATAAGGTGCAGATCCGTCTGGTGCTTAAAGAACTCTCACTACAATGATGAGCTTAGAAAGTGTCGGCTCAGAACAGAGATCTGGTCGCGGATGCAAAGGATTCTCCATTCTGTTCTATGGGAGTTCTGAGTACGACCGAACATTCCACACCCCTATACCTGGTACTCCCATAGAACAGAATGGAGAACACAGCGCTCCCCTATATGGGAACCCCAAAACAATGGAGAACACAGCACTCCGCTGACTAGGAACCCCATAAAACAAATGGAAAACACAGCGCTGCCTTACTGGGAACTCCATGAATAGAATGGAAACACAGCGCCCCCCGCACGGGAACCCCATAAAACAGAAGGAGAAACACGCCCCTTTACGGGGAAACGCCTAAACAAAGAAGAACACAGCCTCCCCTTACTGGGAATGCCATAAAAACAAAAAAGAACACAGCGCTCCCCCTTTACTGGGAACCTAAGAACGAATGGAGGAACACGCGCTCCCGGTCGGGAACCCCATAGAACAAAAAAGGAAAAAAGCGCTGCCCTAAAAGGAACCCCCAAGAACGAAGGGGAAAACACCCTCCCCGCCGGGGAACTCCCATAGAACAAATGGGAACACGCCCCTTTGTACTGGGAACGCCATAGAACAAAATGAAGAAAAAACCGCCCCCCTGACGGGGAACTGCCATGAACAAATAAGAACCTGCCTCCCCGTACCGGGCTCCCAAAAACAAAAAGGAAGAAAAACAGTGCCCCCCTTTACGGGGGAACTCCCAAAAAACAAATGGAGAAAAAACAGGATCCCCCCTGTACGGGGAACTCCCATAAAAACAATGGGAAAAACACGCTCCCCTGTACGGGAACCCCCATAAACAAAAGGGAACACACGCTCCCGTCTGGGAACTCCCATAAAAAAGAAGGAGAACACGCGCTCCCCAGTACTGGGAAAACTCCCATAGAAAAGAATGGAGAAACCCGTGCTCCCCTGTACGGGAAAAACCCATAGGGGGAAAGGAGAAACCGTTTCCCCTGTATGGGAATTCCCTAAACAGAAGGGAGGAACACGCCCCCCCCAGTAGGGGAACTTCCATAGAAAAAAAGGAGAAAAAAACCGCACCCCCTGTACGGACTCCCATAAGGAAAATGGAGAACACACGCTCCCTGTCTGGGAACACCCTAGGGAGAATGGAAACACAGCGCTCCCTTTACGGGGAATCCCATAGAGGAAAGGGAAACCCAGCGCCCCCTGACGGAAACCCCAAATTAAACAGAATGGGAACACAGCCCCCCCTGTAGGGGGAACCCCATAGAACGAATGGAGAACACTGCCCCCCGTCGGAAGTCATGAACGGGGGTTATTTTGGGGGCATTGGGGGAGGGTTATCGGTGGGGGGGCGTGGGCGGGGGGTTTTTGGTGGCGGGGCTACTGGGGATGGTTATTGAGGGGGGTTAGAGGTTTAGAATCACACACACAAAACAACACAATAAAGTGTCTACTGTGTCATTTATTTAGGGATATAGTATGGGTAAACCAAAATTATATAATGTAACTGATTTTCACTCTTAGGTCTATTTTACATTTTTAATATACAAATTAAACACCTTGAGCCCCATTAGTAGGTATATATACTATATGCCCCCGTAGCAATTCATACATGCCCCCCGTAGGTAATTTTTCATGCCCCCCCTTTGTAATCATATACGCCCCCGTAGTAATTTATATATGGGCCCCCCGAGGTAATTTATACATGCCCCCCTTTGGGAATTCTATACATTCCCCCCCATAATCATTCATGCCCCCCTATAATTCATCATCCCCCCCGTATAATTTTAACATGCCCCCGGGAAATAATTCATACAGCCCCCCTGTGTAATCATAACAGCCCTCAGGTAATTCATACTGCCCCCGAGTAATTTTTATCAGCCCCCCCTTAATAATCATATACATGCCCCCCTAGTAATTTTTTATCTGCCCCCTGTATAATTCTAACATGCCCCTGTAGTAATCATTACATCCCCCCGTATTAAATTCTATACATGCCCCCCGAGCAAATTTTAAGCCCCCGTGGTAATTTTATACATGCCCCCCCGAGTAAACATATAATCCCCCGATAATTCTAACATGCCCCCCGTTTGGTAAATTTTTACATGCCCCCTGAGGGAATTTATACAGCCCCCCGTAAATAATACATGCCCCCGTAGTAAATTTTATAAAAGCCCCCGTATATTCTATCAGCCCCCGGTATAATTCTAACATCCCCCTGTAGTAATTTTATACTGCCCCCTGTAGGGGAATTCTATACATCCCCCTGTAGTAAAACTTCATCCCCTGTAGATAATTCAATACTGCCCCCGGGGAGAAAATTTTATACTCCCCCTGTAGGAAAACTATAAGCCCCCTGTAAAATTCTATCATGGCCCCCTGTAGTAATTCTATACATCCCCCTGTATATCATATACATGCCCCTGTATTTTTTTACTGCCCCTGTTTTAAACCCTTACAAAGCCCCTGTAGTAATTCTTACAGCCCCCGTAGTAATCATAACAGCCCCCTTTGGGAATTTATACAGCCCCCTATAATTCTATCATGCCCCCCTAGTAATTTAACAGCCCCCTGTAGGGAATTTTTATACATCCCCCTGTAGGTAATTTTATACTGCCCCTGTATAATCTAACATCCCCTGAGTAAAATTTTTTCATGCCCCCCGTAGGTAAATTCATACACCCCCGGGGTAATTCTATACATCCCCCTGTAGTAATTTTATGCCCCCTTAGGAATTCTTCATCCCCCGTAGTTCATATACATGCCCCCAAATAATTAAATACATGCCCCCGGGGGTAAAACTTACATGCCCCTTAGGGAATTCATAATCCCCCTGTAGTAAATTTTTACTGCCCCCTGTATTTTTCTTACGCCCCTGTTTGAAATTCATACATCCCCCGTAGGGAATTCATACTGTCCCCCGTAGGTAATTCATACATGTCCCCCCTTTTGGTAATTAAAACCCGCCCCCCGTAGGAAAATTTTATAAAGCCCCCTGTAAACATATACTGCCCCCTTAGTAATTCATACAGCCCCCCCTTTGTAACATAACAGCCCCCTGTATAATTTTTTATACATGCCCCCGTATTAAATTCTAACATTCCCCCCTAGTAATTCATACTCCCCCCGTGTAATTCTTAATGCCCCCTTTAAAGGGAAAATTTTATACAGCCCCCTTAGGTAATTTATACTGTCCCCTTAGGTAATTTATACGCCCCCTTATAATTTAACAGCCCCCTAGAAAATTTATACATCCCCTGTATAATTCAAACTGCCCCCTTAGGTAATTCTATACAGCCCCTGAATAAACTTAAAATGTCCCCTGTAGGAATTCTATCATGCCCCCGTGCGTTGTATATAAATTTAATGGCCCCTTTTTCTCAGGCTAAAGCAACAAAAAAAAGTTGCTCACCCCCCCCCATCTTCTGCTCCGGAGCTGGTGCCACGAACCCAGGGGGACGGGGATTTAGACACCCCGCATCACCCCCCTGCGCCGCTGTCTAATTACAGCGCTCATTGAGAAAATGTAATACAACGATTGGGAAAATGAACCGTCCCTGTTTTTTTCCTGGGGAAAGCGCTGCCAGTCTGGGGGCACTGCTAACTGCGCGTCCGCCTTACAACAGCCGCACAGTGGGGTGAAACGCCCGGGGCTTTAAAACCCAAAGTGCGGGCAGCATCATTTTGGGGCCCCCGGACTGGGAAAACGACATGGCCCGGTGGTTGGGGACCCCTGCCTTTCTTGAATTACTTTAGGTGGATGACCCTTATTCTTCATACAGGTAGTCACCGCCTTAGTAGTTCACCCTCTACAGGATATATATATATATATATATATAGTTACAGATAGTTCATCCTTTTATTAATTAACCTTTATGGGATATGAGGTGGCGCTTTCTTCTAGGACTAAACCCCTTATGCGATGTGAAGAAAGTGATTCTTTAGTAGTTAACCCTTTATTGGATATTCTTTTAAGTGGGTGACCCTTATTCTTCATACAGGTAGTCATCCCCTTTATTTTCCCTTTTTAGGGTATCTCAGGGAGCGCTTCTTTTTTTGGAATAACCCTTAGGATATAAGAGTGCAACCTTTTAGGGCTTGACCCCTTGGGGTCTGCAGGGGAGCCTTCCCTTTTCGGACTTTCCCTTTTGGGGCTGCGGGAGCCTTCCTTTTAGGACTTACCCCCTTATGGGATCTGCAGGCAGCGCTTCCTTTTAGGACTTACCCCCTTATGGGATCTGCAGGTAGTGCTTCCTTTTAAGGGGTTACCC
>JAODAL010056429.1:0-23292 GCA_025379985.1 Phyllomedusa bahiana | reverse complement strand
TTTCCCTCATAAAATTTGGAATAAAAAGGGAACAAAAAACAATATTCCCAAAAATGGTCCCATTAAAAAGTTGCTCATCCTCACAAAAAAACCCTTTTACACGGCTCTACAACATAAATAAAAAAAAAGAGTTAAAAAAAAAACAAAAAAAAAAGGAAAACAGCTGTGCTTTAGGATTTTAAACTAAACACCCATATACCGTATTGTTCAGAATAAAAGAGGCCTTTTGTCCCCCAAAAATTTGGGAAGAAAATGAGGGTGAAACCTAAAATTTTGTTCCACCCGGAGGGGGAGTGGGACAACGTAGGCCGTGGGGGGGAGGAGGGGTATGTGGTCGAAGACCACAGTAAGGAGCCCCAAAGAGCTGATTCTTGCTGCGGAAGTAGGGGCGGGGTTAATTCCCCCTTCATGCATAGGATGTGCCTGAAATCTAAATGGCAGAAGGATGATAAAGCGGGCCCCCGACCCACCATGCAAACGGACAGCGGTTGTTCCACAAAACGTAAAAAGGGCCCGGCCCCCCGGAAGTTTAAGCCCCTGAACCCCCCTGTTGTAGTAAAATGTTTAAAGGTTTTCAAAGATGCTATCCTGGATAGTGATAGCGATTGTGTAAAAACTATCGTTTCGAGCGAACCCAAATTTATCCCGATAGTCGTAGTCAAAAACAGATTTCGCGGATACCATTAAAACTATAGGAGGGGAACAACAGCTTCATTTTAAAACCCCCAAACGGGGGCTGCAAAGCGGGAATTAACATCCACAACAGGAAACTGGATACTCTCATCTTTGGCAAGAAAATTTGGTAACAAGAGTCACAGAAAAAAAATCACAGATTTCACTACCCCTGTCCTGTGCCCCAGCTGACCCTTAAACCGCATGACCCACAAAAAAAAAGGCCAGAAGGCAGTATTATTTGAACCATCATTTTTGTTAAAGGGGGATTGACTTTCCTGCCTTTTCCCCCAGCATGACCCCCCAAAGCTGCATGACCCACAGATTTAAAATGCTGGAAGAAAGTAGCTTTTAAGCTATTTTTAGTGAAAGGACATTGACTATTAATATCCTGTAAAGCAGCATGACCAAAAACCCGCATGAACCCACAGATTAAAAAGTGCTGAGGAAAGTATCTTGAACCACCATTTTAGTTGAACTGGATTTTGACTATGCCTGTCCTGGACTGCAGCATGACCCTTAAGTCTACATGACCCACAGATTAAAAAGTGCTGGAAAAAGGAGTCTTTGAACCACCATTTTAGTTGAACTGGACATAGACTATCCCATTCCTGGACCGCAGCATGACCCTTAAATTTACATGACCCACAGATTAAAAAGTGCCAGAAAAAGGAGTCTTTGAACCACCATTTTAGTTGAACAGGACATTGACTAGGCCTGTCCAGGACTGCAGCATGATCCTTAAATCTGCATGACCCACAGATTAAAATGTGCCTGGAAACGGAGTCTTTGAACCACCATTTTAGTTGAACTGGACATTGACTATGCCTGTACTGGACCAAACAGACGCACGGACTGCAATAAGAGTATTTAAATGTTATATTGATTAATAAGAGCGGCCTTCGCACCACTGACTACAGGTGCAATTTACTATAAAATATGTATAACACAATATGCATACAACTGAGCTCTCTGTGCCGAACAGACGCGCGGACTGCAATAAGAGTATTTAAATGTTATATGGATTAATATGGTGGCCTTCGCACTACTGACAACAGGCGTAATTTACTATAAAATATGTATAACACAATATGCGTACAACTGAGCTCTATGCGCCAAACAGAAGCTCGGACTGCAATAAAACTATTTAAAAGTTATAGGGATAAGTTATGCCGGTTTTTGGGAACACTGACACGCAGTGATTGCAATAGAACTGAAAAAACAGGGACAATTTCACCTCCTATCAGAGGTCTGCTGGTCAAAAAAGTGGTAAAAAACAATGCTTTTTCAATTCAAGATCACAGCACACACTGAGCTGCAAAATATCTCCCTTCCTGTCAGAAGCCTCTCCTGGTGCCGAACCCCCCCCCCCCATCCCCCTCTCGCAGCTCCGCGGCTACACACACCAGTAGATATCCTTAAAACTTTCTATAACTAAGTAAGAAGTGAAATTCTCTTATCTAACTCTATTCTAAGCTGTAGGTAGGTGGATGGTTTCTTGTATTAGAAGAGCTCTTAGAACAGTTATTGGTTTAAACGCATACAGACACGTCCTGCTGTGAAGTGGCATAGACAGAGAATGAGCTCAAACAGGAAATGCAGTTGCATAGATAAAATGAGGTCACGTGATTTTTGCAGCCAATGAGATCCATACACCGCAAAGCGATGACGTTGTACATCCTCCTCACCCCCCTCTATCCTCGGAGCTGATTGGCAGGCCGCCAAAATGACAGGAAACGCTGAAAATGGTGCGATAGTAACCGTGCCAATTTTAACTTTTGCCGATAATATCGCTCATCCCTAATCCTGGAGTATCTTACTGAAAATAAATGTATAACACTGTTCCAGCATGGGTTTATGAAGGATCAGTCCTGTCAAACTAATCTCATCAGCTTCTATGAGGAGGTTAGTTCTAGACTGGATTGGAGTGAGGCATTTGATACTGTGCCACATAAAAGGTTGGTAAGTAAAATGAGAATGCTTAGGCCAGGGGAAAGTGTTTGCAAGTGGGTAAGTAACTGACTCAGTGATTGAAAACAATGAATACTCGAAATGGGTCCCTGTTACTAGTGTGGTACCACAGGGGTCATTTTTGGTCCCTATTCTCTTCCATATATTTATTAATAATCTTACAGAAGGATTGCATAATAGAATATCAATCTTTGCAGATGATACTAAACAGTGTAAAGTAATTAACACAATAGAGAATAACATACTATTGCAAAGGGATCTGGATAAGTGGCGGATGAGGTTTAACATGGATAAATGCATGGTTATGCACATAGGAAGGAAAAAAATCATTCTATAATTACTTGTTAAATGGAAAAAAAACTCTGGGTAAAAATGACATGGAGAAGGATTCGGGAATCTTAGTGGACAATAAACTTAACTGTAGCAGTCAGTGTCAGGTTGAAAATAGGATCATAGTGTGTATTAAAAAGGGCATAAATGCACACAATGAGAACACTTTGTTGCCCATAGCAGCCAATCACAGAGCCCATTTCATTTCATATGGTGCCCTGGAAAAATTAAAGTGGCGCTCTGATTGGTTGCTATGGGCAACAAGGTGAATTTTAGACCTAGCTAGTTTTCATACATGTGGCCCATAATTCTTTATACAAATCACTGTCAGACCACTTGCAGAATATTGTCTGTAGTTTCAAATGCTGTTTACTAGCCACATCACTGCACATGTCCACAATGGGTAAGTACGACTAGTGAGGCCACAGTGTGCTTCATTGAGGCCAATGTGGCACATCATCCTTTTTATTTTCTTTGTAGGTTTACTCCTCCTATTTATCTTAAGTGGAGTTGTGTGTTTTTTTTCTACCTATAGGGGGCCCTAAGTTACCTAGCTACCACCCAGGGGCCATAAGCTACCTACAGGGGGTCCTAAGCTACCTAGCTACCACCTGGGGGCTCTAAGCTACCCAGCTACCATTCGGAGCCCTAAGAATACCCAGCTACCACTCGGGGTCTCTAAGCTACCCAGCTACTACCTGGGGGCCCTAAGCTACCTTGCTACCACCCGGGGATCCCAATATACCTAGCTACCGCCCGGGGGGACCCAATGTACCTAACTACTGCCTGGGGACCTCAATGTACCTAGCTACCACTGGGGGCCCAAATGTACCTAACTACTGACTGGGGGCCCTAATGTACCAACCTACCGACTGGAGGGCTCCCAAACCCACATTTTTACTATAACCCTACCCAAGCCAAACTGGTCTTTTAAAAAGTTGGATTATCTATTTTTAATGTATATGCAAATTACGATTTGCATTGATATATATTTTTTTAACAAAACAAGAAATAAAGATATGGATTTTTAAAAAGGAACTATTCATCTGGCTGGAGAGCGGTGAAGTGCATGACTAAGTGAAAACTTGGAGGCAGATATTGTATGTGGACTGGTAGGGGTTAGTGCCAGGGCTGTTTTTTAGTCGTAAACTTATCCCTTTAAATATAAAACTCATTCTTAAACCTTCCAAAGCACCTACACTATGTGACAAATTTGGTGTATGTTGGTCCAGTTGTTTGACTGTGCATAAGGAACAGATACTGTCACAGTGAATTTTTTTTATTTTTCATGAATATGTTGAGAATAGTCTGTCGAGAGATACAACTTGGTCTACCACCTTCCAAATTGTATGATACACCCATGAACCAAATTTGCTGCAGATTGCTCCAATTGTGTGACAAGAATAAATAATAAGATAGATAGATGGATGGATAGACAGAGAGAGAAAGAAAGAAAGATACAGTGGGGAAAAAAATTATTTAGTCAGCCACCAGTTGTGCAAGTTTTCCCACTTAAAAAGATGAGAGGCCTGTAGTTGACAGTTGACATTATAGGTAGACCTCAACTATGAGAGACAAAATTAGAAAACAAATCCAGAAAATCACATCTGATTTGAAAATAATTTATTTGCAAATTATGGTCACCTACAAACAAGCAAGACTTCTGGCTCTCACAGAACTGTAACAACTTCTTTAAGATGCTCCTCTGTCCTCCACTCATTATCTGTAGTAATAGCATCTGTTTGAACTTCTTATCAGTATAAAAGACACCTATACACAACCTCAAAGAGTCGCACTCCAAACTCCACTATGGTGAAGACCAAAGAGCTGTCACCAGAAACAAAATTGTAGGCTAGGAAGACTGAATCTGCAATAGGCAAATATCTTGGTGTGAAGAAATCAACTGTGGGAGCAATAATTAGAAAATGGAAGACATACAAGACCACTGATAATCTCCCTCGATCTGGGGCTCCACGCAAGATCTCACCCATGGGGTCAAAATCATCACAAGAACAGTGAGGAAAAATCCCAGAACCATAAGGGGGGACCTAGTGAATGACCTGCAGAGAGCTGAGACCAACATAACAAAGGCTACGTTTAGTAACACACCGTCAGGAACTCAGATCCTGCAGTGACAGATGTGTCCCCTGCTTAAAGGGAATGTGTCATCAAAAATGACTTATTGTTTAACTCACGTTTTTATGTTAAACACATTTTTAAAGAATTTTTGGTAATATTTATTTTTTATTTTCCATATCACTTTAACCCCTTAACGACCTTGGGCGTATCAGTACGTCCCAGGGCCGCTAAGGGGCTTTGCAGGGGGTGTTAGCGCTGTTTTACCCATCAGGCGCCGCGGCAAAGATGGCCGCAGCGTCTGAATTAACGCCGATCGGTGCCGCGCACCAATCGGTGCGGTGATCGGCATAAGTGCAGCTATACTGCGCCGATCACCGGGCATTGTGGTGGGGAGCCTTGGGAAGGCTCCCGTCACTTACCCTGGCCGGGTTGCCCCACTTCCGTCCGCAGACAGGAAGTGGGGAAACCGTCATCTTTGTACACCCTAATGCATTGCCTATGCAATGCATTAGGTTGTATTAACAATCGCGCCACCTACTGGTCAAGTACCACAGGTCGCCTCAATGTTACAGTAAAAAAAAAAAAAAAAATTAAGTTTTAAAGTACAAAAAAAAAGAAAAAGTATTAAAAGTTCAAATCACCCCTCTTTCCCCATTTTACAAATAAAATCATTAAACTAATAAAAAAGTTACACATATTTAGTATCGCCGCGTCCGAAAAAGTCCGATCTATAAAAATATAACATCATTTATCCCGTACGCTGAACACCGTAGAAGAAAAAAAATTCCAAACGGCAAAATTGCGTTTTTTGGTAATTTTATGTCACTCAAAAAATGGAATAAAAATGATCAAAAACTGCTAGCGATAAAAAGTACACCTCAGCCCGCAAAAAATGCCCCCTCACTGACGTCCGTAGGTGTCAGTACAAAAAAGTTATTGGCCGCACAAAATGGTGCCATGGCGCAAATTTCAAAAATAGAAAATGTTTGGAATATTTTTACGGTACCAAAACATAAAGGAAAACCTACATGTTTGGTATTGCCGGATGCATAACAACCTGAAGAATACAGATAACACATTACATTTACCGAAGATTGAACTCCGTAAAAGCAAAACCCCCGCAAACATGGCGAAAATAAATTTTTTTTCACAATTTGCCCCACTTGGAATTTTTTTGCGGTTTCCCAGTATATTCTATAGTATAGTGAATAACACCATTAGAAAGTAACATCTTGTCCCGCAAAATAAAAGCCCTCATGTGTCTATATAGGTGGAAAAATAAAGAAGTTATGGCTTTCAGAAGGCGAGGAGGGAAAAACGAACGTGTCACCCAAAAAAAATGCCGGGTCCTTAAGGGGTTAAATATTTTTTTAATAATTCTTAAGTCCTGCAGTTTTCACTTTGGCCACTAAGCCTAATAACAGTCTGACACTTCCAGCCCTATAGATAAAGATTTTTAGCAGTGTGTTCATTATTAACACAAGCAGGGTCAAACTGAAAGGAGACACCAGTGTGAATAGATAACACAAAAATCCACCAGTCAAAAAGAGGAGATGTCACAGCTCTCACCCCCCTCCTCCCTGCAGAGTGAATTCTTCCTAGGTCACATAGCATGACTAGAAAACTGTCCTATTGAAGTCTATGGGACAGAAACAGTATTAAGACTCTTATGTGCATGAAGCTGCTGTAAAGTATCTCTCTGACTGCTGTTAAAGCAGTGCAAACAAGGCCTAGTGGCCAAAGTGAAAACTGCAGGACAAGAATTATTAAAAAATATTGAAAGTGATATGAAAAATTAAAAAGAAATATAACCAAAAATTCTTTAAAAATGTGTTTAACATAAAAACGTGACTTAAACAATAATTAATTTTTGATGACACATTCCCTTTAAGCAAGTACATGTCCGGGCCCGTCTGAAGTTTAATAGAGAGCATTTGGATGATCCAGAAGAGTATTGGGAGAATGTCATATGGTCAGATGAAACCAAAGTAGAACTGTTTGGTAGAAACACAACTCGTCGTGTCTGGAGGAGAGGGAATGCTGAGTTGAATCCAAAGAACGACTGATCCATGTACATGAAAGAATGAATGGGGCCATGTATCATGAGATTTTGAGTGCAAACCTCCTTCCATCAACAAGATGAAACGTGCCTGGGTCTTCCAGCATGACAATGATCCCAAGCAGACCGCCAGGGCAACAAAGGAGTTGTCACGGGGGTCGCGGGCGCCGCTGCCCCCGCAGCCGGTCCCCTCCCCGCGGGGGGCTCGGTGCGGGCATCGCGGCCGCCAGTGACCACCCCCGTGCCCGCGGTCCCGGCGTCTGCTTCCTTACCTGGCCCCGCTCCGGTGAACGCCGCTCCCGTCCGTGCTGGCCGTCGGGCTCGTGCCCGTTCCTTAGCGCGCGCGCGACACTTGGTTTAGATTTAAAGGGCCAGTGTCCCTTTAATTGGTTGATTGCCGGACGATGGTTCTATTTAAGGGTTACGCCCCCAGCACTCGCTGCCAGTTTGTTGGTGTGCGTTTAGTGAGCTTAGAGTGTCTCTATTGTCCGTATTGATTACCCGTGTACCAGTCCGTTCCGCTACGTTTCCTGACCTTGCCTGTTTGCCGCCTGCCCTGACCGTCTGCCTGTATCTGACTACAAACCTCTGCCGCCTGCCCTGACCTCCTGCCTGTCCGACTACGCCTCTGGATTCCGATTCTGTACCTCGCAGTACCCCGGCTGCCACCGCAAGCCAGTCACGTCAGGGGTAACGACCTGGTAGCCTCACGCCGCAGCAAGTCCATCCCGCCTTGCGGCGGGCTCTGGTGAAAACCGGGGGCTACTTAGACTCCGCTCCCTGGCATGGCTTAGCTACCATCGCTTGCGATGGTCCAGCGGATCCACCGAATCGTTACAGGAGTGGCTTCGTAAGAAGCATTTCAAGGTCCTGGAGGGGCCTAGCCAGTCTCCAGATCTCAACCCCATAGAAAACCTTTGGAGGGAGTTGAAAGTCCGTGTTGTCCAGCAACAGCCCCAAAACATCACTGCTCTTGAGAAGATCTGCATGGAGGAATGGGCCAGCAACATACCAGCAACAGTGTGTGCCAACCTTGTGAAGACTGAAAACGTTTTACCTCTGTCATTGCCAACAAAGGATATACAACAAAGTACTGAGATGAACTTTTGTTATTGACCAAATACTTATTTTCCACCATAATTTGCAAATAAATTCTTTCCAAATCAGAAAATGTGATTTTCTGGATTTGCTTTATCATTTTGTCTCTCATAGTTAAAGTCTACCTATGATGTCAATTACAGGCCTCTCTCATCATTTTAAGTGGGAGAACTTGCACATTTTGTGGCTGACTAAATTCTTTTTTTTCCCAACTGTAGATAGAAACTTGTTCACACTTTCCATGATGTAAACTGTATCAACTGTATCTGCTTATGTGTTTTCATTTACTTGTTTGGTTATTGCAATTTGCCTTCTGTATTGCATGACATGTTAATTTGTTTATCGGTTCATCCTTGTTTTCATATTCCTCAGAAAAGAATCAGAGATAATGAGGATGCCAATTAGGAAATATAAAAAGCACAATAACATCATTACTACATTTCACGGATCCATGGTGATCACAATGTTGCCAACCTACTCATTATTTCTTGCCTACTGCTATGACACTATCAGGTTTCTTTCTCATAATAGTATGTTTGGTATTTTAAATTTTTTTTATATGGAAGTTAAATACCAAACTTTTTCAAAATAGTTAGGAAACAAACTATAGCATAATTTGTTGCAGTCTGTCTGTTAGCTGAAAATGGAAACATTTTACATCTGCGGGTCTATTTCCTAGTAGCCAAAATGTCACAAAAAGTTTGTGCTATTTGTCTGATATGAGCGCTAAAAGAAAACGGTGAAAACACATTTATGAGTCTACTGTATTCATATTTGTGGCACTCTCCCTGCCTCTCCCAAGCTGTCAATCACCTGACTCGGATGAGGTAGGCAGGCAGTGGTAGAGGGAATCTTTAACTTAGGAATACAGACACCGTATCTCACAAAAGTTAGTACACTCCTCACTTTTTTGTAAATATTGTGCTATTTCTTTTTGTGGGACAACTATAAAGACATCCCACTTTGATACAATGTAAAGTAGTCAGTGTACAGCTTGCATAACAATGTAAAATAACTCAACAAACAGTCATCAATGTCTAAACCACTAGCAACAAATTTGCCTTTTTCCCTCAACAATGTCATGTGACAAGGTCTCTGGTGTGAATGGAGAACAGGTGAGTTAAATTTGGTGTTATAGCTCTGTCATTCTGGTCACTAGAAGTTCAACATGGTGCCTCTTGGTAAAGAACTGTCTGAGGATCTGAAAGAAGAATGGTTGCTGTATAGAAAAATGGCCTAGGCTATAAAAACAACTGAATTTTTATTAAAAGATGTTTTAGTATCATTTAGAGGCAATATACATAAAAAATATAAAGCAAATTGGCAACCAGAAATGCATATTACATAGGATAATAAAGTACAAAGATCTGTACACAAAACCACATTGAAATGAATAAAGCCACACAGTGGCAAAAACAAAACAAAAGCAGTAAAAAAAACAAAAAAAAACCGGCCAACACCACCAGAGTAAGACACAACATTTCTACAAAATTTGCGAAGTGCAGCGCTCTCCCAAAACATATAAATAATGTAGGAATTATCACAACCACAATTCAGACAGGAGACATCCTCACGAATGCCAATTTTATATAGAAAAAGCGGCTATTATATACCCTATGTACCCTAGAGAATTAGGGGACATTTTCCAAGACAGTGAGCAACTTTTCATCTGAGATAGGCCAATGTCAGAATCCCACTGTCAGGGATCGCGCCACGGCCCGTGCCTTGGACCGCGGTCGTGTCCATGCCCCTGTGTCTGGATCTGCTGTGGCTCCCTGTGCGGGGCTTACAGCGGCAGTGTCAGTTTGTTCTGCACCTGCTTCTGCTCAGCGTTACTCACCTGGTCCTGCTTCCACACGTGTCTGTCCTCTGTGGCTTCCCCAGCGTGTGTGCGCACCCCATAGGGTGCGCGCTCGCCAGCCTGCGGACATTTATGCACACAGTGCTCCTGCTTCCTGCCTGTGACCTCTGACCCTTTCCTTCATAAGGAACTTCCTCCCTGGACTCTGGGTCAGTTCGTTGGTGTTCATCCATAGAGCTAGACCTCTGCTGCTGAACTCCTGCTGTGTTAACCCCTTGGTTTCCACTGTGTCTGTTGAAGCTCTGCCTGTCCAGCGCACCCATTGCACTGCTATCTCCTGACGTACTGTCCTCCAGTTTCTCATTGCTGATTCCTGCTGCTGTATTACTCTGTTATCACCCTGGGACTGTGCATCCGTTCTACAGCTACAGCATCCTTTTATCCACCACCTGTCCTGCACTCCGGCTACCCACCGCTTGCACTCACCATCTGCGCCTGCGGTAGGCCCGAGGATCTCCTCTACCAGGACGTTTTCTGGCTTTGCGGCCAGTAAATGTGACAGTACGAACTGACCTACTAAATGGATCCCGCCGGAGTGACTCAACTGACCTTGTGGGCTGTTATCAAACAACCGTCATGCACTCACCTGGGAGCAACTCATCCAGAAGTCTACAGACAGTTACCGCACGACTGGATGAGTTGCGTCCTGCACTGCACCTGCGCCAGCTCCACCACCAAACTGTTGTTTCCGCCGCCAGCTGCCATGTCCCCTTCCCAGCCTGAACTTGCCTCTGCCTGCTCCTTACGACGGAGACCCCCATTACATGTACCGGATTCATCAACCAGTGACCATTACACTTCGAGGTCCTGGTCACACCATTTCCATCCAAAGAGCCAAGGTGGCGTATTTCAATCAGCCTCTCACAGGTGAAGCCTTGCCTCGCCCTCACCCCCCTTTGGGAGAGAGGGGATGCCGCGTGACAGGGACATCCAAGAGTTTTTGTTTCACGTTCCGGAAATTTTTTGGACAACCTGCACAATACCTCTGCGGGCATCTGCTCTGCTCGTGCCTGCCAAGGCGAATCTACTGAGGGCCATATGCCATCGGTTTCATACCCTGGCTTCAGAACTCGCGTGAACAACGAGGCCCTGTTGCAGCCTTCTGGGGGACCTCGCTGAGCGCGATCAAGGATGAACTGAGCTGGTCGTGACCTAACCAAGTAACAATGGATGCCTCATAGCTCTCCTACGAAAAACGACATACCTTTTTCTGAAAGTGAGCTAGAGCTTCACCACAGTCACCGGCCCATCAGTCCTCGCTAAGCCTACGCCTCGCCCTTGTACCTTCACCCCTCCCCAAGTCTATCCACCAGTCACCTGCGTTCTCACAATATGTCCTATGAGGTTGAATCATGCACATCTAAGACTGGAGGAACACTCTCGCTCGGCGCATCTGAACCCTGTGACTACACCTGTTGGCAGTACACACGCCCAACTACCAAAGAGAACAGCCAGCTCCACCCTGCTTGCCACCCGGAAAACCTCCATGACCATGGTGTTTTGGGTGAAGTGTCCTCTGAATAAAGATGCCCACTGCTCCTCGTACCAGACACCCTGTCACGCTGTTTTATGGTTCCAGTACTAAAGACCAAATTCCAGCTCTTCTGGACTCCGGCTCATCAGAGAATTTTCCGATCCACCCTCATTACTGGAAGAGTTCTTGCTGCCTCCACCCGTCGAGAATACCACTTTCATTTTCTCTTCTGTCAACGGGAAAAATCCTGATGAACCATCCATTTCCGCAACAACACCTATATCTCTGGCTAATTGAAGCCTCACCCAAAAAAAGACATCTCGTTCTATGTTTTGCCTAATGCTTCTAGCTCTTGTCCTTGCCAATGCCTACCATGGTTTCCAGCATCATAATCCCATTCCTAGATTGGATAAACGGTGAAGTTCTCCAGTGGGGGCCAAGCCCATTCCTTTCCTTCTCTGCAGCCCATCAAGTCAGCCCTCCTGAGCAGTCCCGCCCACCCATTTTCCTGCCCGTCTTCCTGCGTGCTGATGAAGAGACCCACAACACAAGAAGATCTCCTGGTCGTGTAAAGACGACCCTCTGTTTCCCCACCCACCTCTCCCCCTGCCTACTGATTCTGCTTTCTGCCCCCCGAGGTACAAAAATTAATCCGGGACTCTCTGGACACCTCCTCTGAAGACAGTTTCCTGGATACCAGGGAGGGTGGTTACCCCCTAGCCGTTATGGGTACCTGTCAGCCTGAGGGGAGGGCTTAAGGGGGGGGTTACTGTCATGGCTCGCGCCGCGGCCCCCCGTGCCAATGGACCGCGGTCGTAATCCGTTCCCCTGTGTCTGATCCGCTGAGCCCCGTCGGGCTTACAGCGGCAGTGTCAGTTTTTTCTCTCACTTGCTTCACTCAAGCGTTACTCACCTGGACCTGCTTCACACGTGTCCATCCTCTGTGGCTTCCCAGAGTGTTTGAACACCCCCATAGCCGCGCGCCAGCCCTGCGGACATTATGCACATAGTGCTCCTCTGTCCAGCCCCGACTCTTTACCCATTCCTTCATAAGGAACTTCCCTCCCTGGAACTCTGGGTCCAGTTTCCATTGGTGTTTATCCATAGAGCAAGACCCTTTGCAGCTGACCTCCTCTGTGTTAAACCCCTTGTTTCCACTTGACAGTTAAGAAGCTTCTGCCTTAACCCTTCACTGTCCAGCGCACCCACGTAGCACAGCTGTCTCTTATGTACTGTCCTCCAGTATCTCAACTGCTGATTCCAGCCAGGCTGTATTACTTCTGTTATCACAACCAGGACTGTGCATCCTTCAACAGCTACAGCATACTGTTTAACCACACCACCTGTCCAGCCCTTCGGCTCCCCACCCGCTTGCGCTCAACCATCTGCGCCCTTGCGTAGAGCACCTGAGGATCTCCTCTACCAGGACGTTTTCTGGCTTGTGGCGGCCAGTAAACCCGTGACAGTACGAACTGACCTACTAAAATGTATCCCGCCGGAGTGACTCGTACCTGACCATGTGGCTGGTTAACAACGTCATGGCACGCACCTGAGAAGCAACTCTTCCAAGTAGCTAAAGACAGTTACCTCACGACAGTAATGAAGATGCGTCTGCACTGCACCGTACACCAGCCCCCACATCCTACTGTGGTTTTTCCGCCGCCTGCTGCCATGCCATCCCACCTGCACTTGCCTCTGCCTGCTCCTTATGACGGAGACCGCCCATTACATGTCGCGGATTCACAACCATTGTACCATAACACATCGAGGTCCGGCACACCAGTTTTCCACCAATAGAGCCACGTTGTGCGTTTTATCAACAGCCTCTCTCATGTGAAGCCTTGTGCCCCTCGCCTCACCCCTTATGGGAGAGAGGGGATCCCGCTGACAGGGACATCCAAGGAGTTTCTGTTCCGTCCGGAAAATTTTGGACAACCTGAGGCACAATACCTCTTGGCATTTCTCTGCTTCTGTGCCGTGCCAAGGCGAATCTAACTGTGGGCCATAAGCCATCCTATTCGGTACCGCTGCTTCATAACCTCGGGGCTGATGGGAACAAGCGAGGCCCTGGTTGGCATGCTGCTTCAGTATTCTCACGGAGCGCTGATTCCTGCTGCTGTATTACTCTGTTATCACCCTGGGACTGTGCATCGTTCTATACAGCATACAGCATCCTGTTTATCCACCACCTGTCCTGCACGTTCGGCTACCCACCGCTTGCACCACTCACCTGCGCCTGCGTAGGCCCTGAGGATCCCCTCTACCAGAGTACGCTTTTCTGGCTTTGCGCATAAAACGTAACACCCATTTTGATTTGACAGCCAACCTTTTTTGTGAAGGAATTCTGACAGATGGCATTGATAAATGCACAAGATTATTCCCTTAGAGGACTGTGCATTGCATACGCTATCAATAGCAAAACACATCATAATATTGAAATTGGGCTTGGAAGGCGTGTCTAAACTGTAAGAATTGGTAAAACACTGAATGGGACTTACTGAAATTTGCTTGAGGTCTAGAGAAACGTCTTCAGATACCATTGCTAGACCGTGGAGCTTGACTAGTTCTGAAAAATCTGAGTTATACCATAAACGAGTAAGCTTCGAAATGTTTCCAGACCCCTGAACCCGTATATGTGTCAGATTTAAAAGCTTCCTGCCTGATACCTTGGAGTCACTCGTCTCTAATGGACAGCATAAGATAGGCCAATGTGAAAGCTGAGCCACAAGTTTACCACTGTAGCCCCCTCCTTACTTGTTACTCCACCCAACACAATTTTGCCACTATGAGGCTCAGAAATATAACCAGTTATTAGGCATGGCAATACCTCCTATATCCTTATCTCCTCTGTAAAGTTTCAAGTTTTATTCCAGCATTACTCCTTTTCCATAGTAGATCTTTAAAAACCTGTGTGCCTTACAAAAAATTTTCATTGGCAACCATTAGCTGGAAGAGGATCAAAAGGGCTTGGCTGATTTGTCCCAATTTATCTTAAAACCTGACCAGGAGCCAAAGGTTTCAATATAGGATGTAAGTGGAGCAATAGTGTACGAGACATCACTTACATATAATAACATGTCGTCGGCATAGAGTGAAACTCTTTCCTTCAGGTTGTTATATTTAAAGGCCAGACAGTCAGTCATTGGGACCTCAATATGTGCATGCCAGTGGACACAATAGGCTAGGCAAACAGCAGTGGTTAGAGTGGGCATCCTGTCTAGTGACCCTGTGAAGGTCAAAAGAATCTGATTAAAGGTCTTTCACTTTCAATCTTACTCCCGGGCCAGAGTATAAAAGTTGGACTGCAGAAATGAACCTAGAGCCAAAACCCTCATAACAGCCCATAGATAGTCCCAAAAGCTAAATTAAAAACTGTTGCATCCAGCTAAGAATAATAGTCTTATCAATCACAATTGCTTGAACTCATATGGATATTAAGGAAGAGTCCTCTGATGTCAACCATAGATGATTTATTTGGCATGAAACCTGATTGATCCCTGTGAATAATTTCAAAAATTACCTTATTAAGCCTATAAGCCAATGCTTTATCTAGAATTTTGAAGTCTACAGATAACAAAGATATAGAACAATATCCCAGGGATTTTGAATCCTTTCCTGGATTCAGTGGCAAAACAACCACTGCCTCATGCATTGAAGGGGACTGTACTCCACATTCTTACTCCCCTTCAAAGACCTTCAGCAGAATTGGGATCAAATTGCCTTGAACATTTTGAAAAATTCAGCCAGTTGACCATCAGCTCCAGGGGGCTTATCATTTGAAATCAATTTTAATGCCTCCTCTAACTCTTCAGTGGTTGGTCTAAGAGTTCCCTGGAATTGACAAAAGTTTAGGAATGTCAATAGACTCCAAATAGGACCCAAAATAAGCCACTCCATCCCTATTGCCAAATTGATTCGCACAGGTTCTGATAGTAGTTAGTCAAAATCCCCGGAATACTTGGTTCATTAGTAATCTCTACCCCTTCTTGTGAAGTTAGACTGTAAATACGCATGGATGGCTGCTGCAATTTTACTATTGTGGCTTACAAATGCCCCACAGTTTCCCAATGCTCAAAATATTTTAGCTGTGTAAAAAAAAAAAAATTTCAGTGACAAAGTAGGTTTTCATTTAGCAATTTCTGAGAATCCTCCCAAATTCATTTGGACTGATCGGAAGGGAACTCAACAAAACAACTTTCAGCCTCAATAACTGCCAATTGCAGAGCTTCAGTTAAAACTCAAGCTTAGTTTTTTCACGAATAAACAAATCATGGGTAAAAGCCTACATAGTTTCCCATACAAAAGTCAGTGAAGTTGAACACACATTAGTATCAAACAATTCACTGATTTCAGTATGTAAGGAGTTCTTTATCAGTTGAACCTAGAAAGGGTTTAAGCACCTGTAACAATCGGGAGTAGTGGATCCACTGGACCACCGCAAGTGGTGGTAAAAGCCACACCTGGAGCAGAATCTAAATAGGACCCGGTATTCACCAGAGCCCGCCACAAAGCGGGTTAGACTTGCTGCAGCGGGAATCATACCAGGTCGCTACCCTTGACACAATTAGCTTGCGGAGGCATCCGAGGTGTAGCGTGGTCCAAAGTTGTAAGGCAAACTCGTAGTCAGGGACAAACAGGAAGCTCAGGACAGGTGGCAAAGGTTCCTGGTCAAGGGACAGAGAAAACGGTACGGCACATAGAAATAATAGTAAGACTCAGGGAACGCTTTTTCAGTAGGCACAATGCACTAAAGATCTGGCAAGGTAATCATGAATGGGCAGGGTTTAAGAGGGACAGCAGGGCTGGCGTGTGCAAATCATAAGGAGGGGGGACGCGCGCCGGAAGGCAGAGACTTCGCTTGAAGCGCGTACAGGTGAGAAGAGACTAGAGACTGAGCGCTCGATCGCAAGAACATTGAGGGTCGTGGCCCCGCTCTACACATCGAGACTCGGGTGCGTCTGTGGCTCGGTTTGAGAGTAGCAGGATTACCTGTGACAGTACCCCCCTTTGCCTCCTCCTCTTTCAGACCTGGAAGAATTTCTGGAGTAAGTTATAGTCCAGAATGTTGTCGGCTCCCAGGCCCTTTCTTCTGGCCCGAACCCCTTCCAGTTATTGAGGAAATGTCACTTCCCCTGATCGTCTTTATGGCCAGAATCACTTTTATAGTAAAGACGTTGGTGGTGTTGGCTTCAGGAGCAGGATGAGCGACCTTCCATTAGAATCAATTCAGGACTAGTGGTTTCAGAAGGGAGACGTGTAAGGAGTTTGGGACACGCATAGAGGGTGGAAGACGGAGCCTATAGGCCACTGGGTTGATGCGTTTCAACACCTCGAATGGCCCCAGGAAACATGGGTCCAGTTTGTAGCTGGGCATCTTGAGATGAATATATCTGGCCGACAACCACACCTTGTCTCCAGGAGCGAGGATTGGGGAAGATCTCCTCTTTTTGTCAGCTTGGGTCTTCGAAACGGCAAGAAGCCCCCGATACAGGGGCTGGCGTGTCTGACCCCAGATGTCTGTAAGGTCCGGGACCAGATCCTCCATGGCAAAAACCTCAAAAGGCACTGAGAGGGGGAGTGGAGGGTGGGATGCTGCCCATAGACAATATAAAAGGGAGAGGCACCGGCAGACTCTGAATCTAAAGAATTGTAAGAAATCTCTGCCCATGGTAAGAAGTTGACCCAGTCGTCTTGACAGGCCAAAACAAAGTGGCGCAAGTAGCTGCCCAGGACCTGATTGACCCTCTCAACTTGCCCATTAGTCTTTTGGGTGGTAGGCTGATGAAAAGTCCAATTTAACTGGTAGCTGGGAGCAGAGGGAGCACCAGAACCGTGAGACGAAATGGACCCCCCGGTCCAAGACAATATGCCGAGGAATTCCATGCACACGGAAGATGTGTTGGAAAAAAAGACTGGCAAGACATGGAGCAGAAGGTAGACCCAGCAGGGGGACAAAATGGTATGTCTTAGAGAACCAGTCTGTGACCATCCAGACAACAGTATTACCGGAGGAAGGAGGGAGATCAGTGATTAAATCCATGGCCATGTGGCTCAATGGGCTGCTGGAGATGGGCAGTGGCTGTATCAGACCTGTTGGCTTGAGGTGAGGAGACTTGTTATGGGGACGAATTCATGAACTTCCTTAACAAGATCAGGCCACCAATAACAACGAGATATGAGGGAACACGATTTTTAGACCCCAGGATGTCCAGTAATACGATAGCAATGTCCCCATATTAATATCTTCTTCCAAAGTGCAGGGCGCATGTATGTCTTGCCCGGAGGGACGTGCCGGAGGTCCACGGGAGCAGCAGAGATCAGACATTCAGGGGGAATGATGTACAAAGGAGCTGGTTCTTCCCCAATTACGTCAGAGGCATGGGAAAGGGTATCCGCCTTGACATTTTTTTTCCACAGGGCGAAAATTAATTCGAAAATCGAACTGGGAGAAGAGAGAACAACACCATCAGGGACTGGGAACAACTGATGAGGCATCACTTTCTAAAAAGAATGGCTTCTCCGTGTCTGACCAGGAAAGCACGGGTGCAGAAGCGAATGCTCATTTCAGCCTAGAGAAGGCTTCTTCAGCTGCTGGTGGCCATAGCTTTGGGTTGTCATTCTTCTTGGTGAGTGCCACCATTGGGGACACCACCAATGAGAAATGTGGCATGAACTGCCTACAGTAGTTGGCAAAACCCAGAAACCACTGTATGGCCCAAAGGCCAACGGGCCACGGCCAATGCAGGACGGCAGACAATTTAATGGGGTCTATCTGCAGACCCTTGTCCAAGATAACATAACCAAGAAATAGGAGACTGTTCTGGTGGAAGAGGCACTTTTCAAGCTTGGCATAAAGGCGATTATTCCATAGACGCCTAAGCACTGACTCACGTGGACCTGGTGAGACTGGATCAGGTGAGCATATCATTCAGATAGATGACCATACAGGTGTATAGGAGGTCCCTGAATATGTCATTGACCACGGATGCATCCGAAGGGCATAACCAGGTACTCAAAATGGCCATCACGATTGTTGACGGCCGTCTTCAATTCATCACCCTCACAGATCCGAATGAGATTGTAAGCTCCCCGCAGATCCAGTTTGGAAAAAATCTTGGCTCCGCGGAGTCGGTCAAAGAATTCAGTGATCAACGGCAAGGGGTAACGATTTTTAACGGCGATCTAATTGAGACCATGGTAATCGATAGAACCTCGCCCCAGCTGGAGAGGAGGACTTACGAATAAACCCCTTCTGGAGGTTTTCTTGAATGTAGGCCGATATGTCCTGAGTGTCAAGTACTGACAATGAATAGACCAATGGATAAGTGGGAAGCAACGGGCGGGGTGCCACCAAACAGTGAGACTGGCAGTTTTGTCTCCAATGCGTGACTTCACCAGTCTTCCAATTAAGCACAGGGGCATGGCATTGCAGCCACGGAAGACCAAGAAGAATTGCAGAGGAAGAACGAGGTAATACATAAAATGTCAGTCTCTCCTTATGTAATGCCCCCACTTGATGGGACAAGAGTTCAGTACAAAATTGGACCGGGTCACTGAGAATCTCCCCGCTGACAGAGGAGATTGCTAGTGGCATCCCCAAACAGAACACCGGGAGATTATATTTTGACACCAGGGCAGCGTCCATGTAATTCACGGCTGATCCAGAGTCCAGGAAAGTCGGAACTTGGAACCGAAATCCGGAGCCAGACAGGATTTGTACAGCCATGGTCAAATGAGAAGAGGAATTGCTCACACCTAGGGACATCTCTTCCACATAGTCTAGGTGCGTGCATTTCCTGAATGTTGAGGACGAAGCAGGCGGCCCCTGCGATAATGTTCAGGACTGGCACATTATAGGCACAGGTTCTCTTCACGCCATTGAGACAACGAGTGTGGATTCAGGTGAGCTCTGTACACTTGCATGGCCTCTTTGGTGGCCGGCAAGGAGAGCTGCACTAGAGGCCTTTGAAATACCGGAGCAAGACGGGGAAAATGACGTGTCCTGGCCAGTTCACACTATTGACAGAACTGCCCCTGTCTTTTCAAGAAGCGTATATCAATCCAAGTGGCCAAGCAGATAAGATCACTTAGGGAAGAAGGGAGGTCATGGGCAGACAGGGTGCCCTTAATCTGGATCGAGAGGGCTTTCTTGAAGGTGTCAATCAATGCCGCATCATTCCAGGACAACTCTGAGGCCAGGGTGTGGAACTGCACTGCATAATCACCTACGGAAGAGTCCCCATGGCACAGGTTCAACAAGGCAGCCTCAAATATGCTGTGGAACTCGCTGACAAACGTGGAGAGGTTGGCCATGACCAGGTCATCTCTGTTCCAGCGGGGAGTAACCCAGGCCAGGACTTTACCTGAGAGGAGGCTAACTACAAAAGCCAACTTAGACCTTTCGGTAGGAAACTGACTGCCCATCAGGTTCACATGCAGGGAGCACTGGGTGATGAAGCCCTGGCAAGTCTTGGCGTTCCCATCTAATTTTGTCGGCATAGACAGACATAACCTTGGGCCAGCAGACAATGCTGAAGCCGATGATGCAGAGAGAGCAACAGAGGACAGCTGTTGCTGCTGAGTGGTGAGGAGCTGCTGCATCATGGCGGAGAGGTGGCTGAGTTGCTGCGCTGGTTACACAATCTGCTGTGACTGCTGTGCCATGATGGTGGTGAGGTCAGCAACGCTTGGCAGAGGCACCTTGGCAGGATCCATGGCCGGATCTTACTGTAATGATCGGAAGTAGTGGATCCATTGGACCACCGCAAGTGGTGGTATAAGCCATGCCAGGGAGCGGAATTTAAGTAGGTCCTAGTATTCACCAGAGCCCGCCGCAAAACAGGTTGAACTTGCTGTAGTGGGAATCCTACCAGGTTGCTACCCTTGACGCGACTTGCTTGTGTAGGCCGCCGAGGTGTAGCATGGTACAAAGTCATAAGGAAAACTCAAAGGTTCGTGGTCGAGGGACGGATGCAAACAGTATGGTACACGGAAACACTAGTAAGACTCAGGGAATGCTTTCTCAGTAGGCACAAGGCACTAAAGGTCTGGCAAGAAAATCAGGAAGGGGCAGGTTTAAATATGAACATGGACCAGTGAGCGCAAATCACCGGTGCGCTGGCCCTTTAAATTTAACAGTGCTAGCAGGGAGTGGTGAGGCCGCCCCCGGAAGGGCAGAGACTCGGCTGGAGGGGGCAGGTGAGTGAGCCAGTACTGATCAGGGGGTTGTGGGGGTTGCAGGACACCCATGATGGGCCCCACCAGTTTGGGCATTACCGCATCACAGAGCTGGTTGATACTAAAGGGATGATTGAAATTTTTTTTGAAGTAAGTATTACACTTCTTTGATCAGGTAGAGGGCAAGAGATATATCCCGGACAGCAAACCATGAAAAAGAAGAGGTGACGGGGGGGAGTATGGATCCGCTGGGACCCCACAAGCGGTGTAACAGCCCCCCCCCAGGGAGGGGGTTAAGTGGCCCCATTTTTTCCCCGGGCCCGCCGCAAAGCGGGAGGACCTGCTGCGGCGGGAAACCTACCAGCTTGGGGGGTGGGGGCCCAAAGGGGGGCACAAGGTACAAAACGTAATCCAAAAACCGTGTAGAGGACGGCAGGCATTGGGGCGGGGCAGGAAAGATTCAAGTCAAGAAAGAAGGTAGAGGTGGGAAAAACACGGAAAGACGAAAACTACAGGAACTTTTTTCCCCTCGAAGACAAAGATCCCAGCGGGAAGTGACGTGGACCTAACCCTATTAAGGCAGGCCCCGCAATTACCCAATTACCGGGGCTGGCCCCTTTTAAATCACATGCCCGACGAGCGCCCCCGTAGGGGGGCCCACTGCAAACCCCCCCGGGGCGAAAGGGGAAGAGGAACAGGAAAGGTTAGGTGAGTTCCAGAGCGAGGGGCGCCCCGGCCGGGGCTACCCGACCCCAGTAGGGACCTTGAGGGGGTGGCAAGGGTGCGCCCGTGGTTCAGGCCGTGGCGCCGCTCGTGGCAGTACCCCCCCCCCTTAGGGGGTCCCCTTCTTCTTTGCCCCAAGAAAAATGCGGACGAGGTCGTGGGTTTTAAGATATTAGACTCTGGCTCCCACGATCTCTCTTCGGGCCCCCAAACCCTTCCAAACCCCAAAGGAGAAACGCCTCCCCTGATGGTATTTTTGGCCCAAAATTTCTTTCACTTCAAAAATACCTTGGAATCTGTAAGGGGGATAAACATTCCCTTTAGAAAAAAACCGGTTCAAGACCAAAGGCTTTAGAAGGGAGACATGGAAAGCGATAAGGGCAAGCACAACTTGTAGGTCACTGGGTTTAAATGCGAAGCACTTTAAAAGCCCCAGGAACGGGGGGCCCAATTTATAAATGGGAATCTTCAGGGGAAAATGCTTAGCAGATACCAAACTTTGTCCCCCGGGGGGGGAACATGGGGAAAGGTTTTCCCCTTGTCACCTGGGTTTATAAGCCGAAGCCCCGGGTAGGGCTGCCCCAGTCTTTGCCAGTGGCTTTGATATCCCAAACTTGGTCATCCACCCCAGGGACCTCGAAGCCATAGGGAGGGAAGGAGGGGGGGCGGTGGCGGCCATGACCACAAAAAAAAGGAGACATGGGTGCATCGAATTCCGATGATTGTAGGGGATTTCGGCCCAAGGGGCAGCTCAGCCCAATTGTCCTGAGTCCGGTACAAAAATGGGCAGGTACTCCCTCAAAATCTGGTTTTATCGCTCCCCCTTGATATTGGTCCCGAGGGTGTAGGCCGTGAGAAGTCCCAAATTGACTTGCAAAACAGAACACAGAGGCGCCAAAAACCCGGGGGAAATGTGCAAGGGTAACCGCAGGGAAAAATATGCCGGAAAAAAGTGACCGGGCCCGTTGTGGGGCAGATGGTAGACCGGGGAAGAGGCACAAGTGGGACATTTCAGAACCCGGGCCCTAATACCCAGAGACAGTATTCCCGAGGATGAAGGAAGGTCCTTTATGAGTATAGCTATGTTGTCCATGGGGGACTCAGGAAGGACAGGGCGTAAGAGTCCTGCAGGACTATGGGGTGGGGGCCTTGTTCCCAGCACCGTGGCACAGGAAAGAACGAAAATCCTTAAAATCTCAACCAGTTTTGGCCACCCAAAAGTGTCGGGGGGATAAAGTGCGAGGACTTCCTTACCTGGGGTGACCGGCCAGAAAGGGGAAATATGTCCCCACTCCAAAAATCCTTCTCCCGTCCCCTTTTGCTTGGGGGGGAACACCTTGGAGTCTAAGGAGCCCCGTTTACCAACGCTCGGGGAAAAAAACGTGCTGAGGTAAGATTCTTACCCACATACAGGGCACACAAGAGTGTATTTTTTTTTACGGGTCAGGGGAATTTAATCCGGAAGTTGGAGGTGAGAAAAGAGGGGACACTGGCTTGGCGAGGATTTAACGTTGGGGGCCTTTAAGGTACAGGAGGGTCTTGTGGTCAGTAAAGTTGTCAATTGGGTGACGAGCCCCCTCTAGCAGATGTTGCCACTCCTCCAAGGCTAACTTGATGGCCAAAGGCTCCCGATCACCAATGGCATAATTCTTCTCCGCCGGCAAAAAAGGGCTTGGAGAAGAATCCGCATGTAAGGGTCTTGCCTTTGGGTCCTTTTTTGTGAGGAAACGCCCCCCCCCCCCGGGGAGGAACCACCTCCAAGGCAAAAGGTCCCTCCGGTCTGGCGGGCCAAGATTGGGGGAGGAAAAAGGGCCCTCTTAAGTTCGGTGAACGCCCCTTTCCCCGGGG
>JAODAL010056428.1:0-23292 GCA_025379985.1 Phyllomedusa bahiana | reverse complement strand
ATATCTGGTCCATTGGGGGGTTTACGGTCCGAGGAGAGGTCGTGGGTTCCGCAAAAGTCCTTTCTTCAAATCCCTCATTAAAGAATTCCACACACTCAAAAGAAGACCCGGAAACCAGGTAAGGGTCCATGGCCCCCCCCAAAAAGGGGGGGGAAATGTCGGGGAAAACCTTTTGGGTTGGGGCAGCCTTCCACCCGCCCGGAGGTTTAATAGGGGGTTCCCTCAACCCATTCCCGGGGGGAGGGCTGCCCCGGGACCCCAGGGGGACCGGGCTCTCGGGGACCAATCGGAGGGCCCGGACGCTGAAACCAAATTCATCTGCGGGGGGGGGGTTTTGGGGCAACCTTTTAAACCCCCCCCAGTTTCCTCCAGGTTTGCCTGTAAAAGGGGTTTTCCCCTTTTGTTTTCCCCTATGATTTTTTTTGTAAAATTTTGGTCTTCCTGTGTTTTAAACCTCGGCCTGTTTCGACCTCGCTTTTGTTTCCCGGGTTTTTTACTGCGCTCCTGACCGTTTTTGGGGAACCCCCGGCTTGTTTCTGACCCTCCACTTGGTTTAACGTTTTTTGGCATCCTTTCCCGCACCTTTTTGGACCCAGGATTTACTCTTTTGTTTTCCCGAGGGCCCGCACTTCCCGCATAGGGGTGTGTCCAGGTTGGGGTCTGCCATTTAGGGCAGCACGCCAAGTAGGCAGGGAAAAGTGGGTTTGGGTTTGGCAGTCAGGGCCCACTCCCCTCCACTGCCTTTAAACAAAAAGTCGGGGAAATGTTTAGTAGAAAAGTGAAGAATCAGGTGATAATTTTTAGGGGCTAACTGAGAAATTTTTTGATGGAAAGGGCTTTCCGAGAGTACGCTTTCCCTTCATCGGGACATGATAGTCTTTGTTTTCTAAATTTATTCCGGGCTAGTAAATCAAAAAAACTTTGTTTTCTTTTGGGTTTCTAGTACAGACTATTACATACTGTAAACGGGCACCTAAAAAAAATTAGAATTTTAAACCCAAAAATTTTAAAATTTAAATTTCCAAAAATTAAAAAAGGAAAAACCCCAAAAATTTTAAAGGTTTCATTACATACAGAGCAATAGATTTCAAGCATTGATTTCTTTTAAATTTTTGTAAACTAACATTTTTTCATTTTCCCACACACTTTTTAAAAGGGTTTTTTTAAAAAAACTTAGTTTAATTCAAGTATGGTGGAGGTATTGCTATCCAACATTGGACACGTGAGAATAGGTTTTAGCAACGGCCAGGTGTCCATATAGCAGAGAAAAAAAAGGGGTTTCCCCTAAAACAGATGTCGGGAAAAAAGTTTGAACAAATAACCTTAAAATTTAAAAATCCTTGTTTAAAACAAAAACATGTTTTTAAATTGAGTCAAAAGTCTCCAAATTCAACCCACAAGAAGAGAAGAGCTTTTTAGCTAAAAATCAAAAATTGCTTATAATTATAAAACAAAAAAATCCTAATTTGTCTGTGTTGTCATTCAACATTCATTTTCTTGTCATTTTTTTGAACCCACGATGCCCAACAGAAACTGCCTAATTGGGGTTCCCGCTTCAATCAACCCCTGCAAAACATTTGTAAAAAGCAAAGGAAAATTGACTGTTTTAAAATATTTACATGATTTTAAAACCGACAAACTCTTAAAAAAAAACATATTAAACCCCTGCAAACAAAACCCCTTTTGGGAAATGTAAATGTGAAAGACAAAAAACCCGAGCCACCGAGAACAAAAAGAAAGGAGAGAAAAAGGGAAAAAAGAGCAATTTTAAAAAAATTTCATGAAAGAAACATAAGATGTGAGAAAAAAAATAAAATTTAAAAGGTGGATGGATGGATAAAAATGTTAGGACACTTTCCGTACTCCTCACAGAAAACAACAGGTATCCAAAATTTACTTTTAAAAACCCCGGAAAAACGTTCCTTTCCAATAAATAATCAAAACAGAGGAAACTGACCGTTTTAAAAAAAGCCCCCCAAATTGTGTGCAATATATAGAATTCATTTTTAGACACACTTCACAAAGTGTTGCTTGGAAGCTTGGAGATTCAGATTTCTAATTGTATGGTCTTTCAGGTCATAAAAATCAATTTCCATTCAAAGAGTTCACATGTTAACCCTTCCATTCAACAAATACAGTAAGAATTGTATTTTGTTTTAGTGGTGCTAAGATTACATATCAAGCATGATTTTAAAAAGATTCAGAGCTGGAATAGAGCCCAGGTAAAGTGGGATGACTTCGGTATTTTTGGCCAAAATTACAGATTCCACCTATTACACAAAGCTTGAAGGGGTTTTACCATTTGACTGTTTCATAGAGCTTGTTCTGCACAGCCAGCTTCAGGCTCACACTTCCTGTTCAGACTGTGGGTGTTTCTACAGTAGTGACTGACATTTCAGCTCTGCTATTCTAGCTGAGACTGTTAGATGGACATTCGTGATGGAGGGGTCTTAAGAGCAGGACAGAAGGCTACTAAGCTCTAAAGGGTTAATGCTTGTCAGTAAGAAATATAAACAAGCTCCTGTGCTGCTTCTAAGACAAAGTAAGGAGTGGTGCCACTATCCCGGTCAGGGCTGATAAAACACAGACAGGTGGTCGGTAACCGAGGAAAGCTTGTGTATATAAGCAGGCTCCAAAATGATGCAATAGTATTTATTTACCTTTGCTTACCTATGTGGTAAGAATACCCCTTCAACATAACCATAGGCTCTTAGAGAGTTCTATTGAAAGGAGGAAAAAACCTCTGTCTTTCAGCACCAGAAAGATTAAACTAATAAACTTTATTAAAAAATTAAAAATGTATTGGTACCATCTAGTGTTGAGCGATTATTATCGACAAAGTTGAAATCGGCACAGTTTTTATATTGACCTCGTTTTACATAGAACAGTGTTTTCCTGGTTCAGCACTCAAGTGTCTCTCAGCGTCTTCAAGAAGCAGAAGGCGTTGGCGACTTGCTTGTGTCCGCAAACAGCTCAGCGATAATTATTCTATTTCTTCACACCCCAGAGAATGAAACCACTAACTATTAGCTGTGATCTTACTATTTAGTTAGAGTTTGGAAGATTTTATGTGTTTCGATTAGAGAATTTTTAAAGGAGAATCTCACCGGCTGAAAAGTTCTCACAGGGACAGAAAAAGGGGGGGGCTGGGGGGGGCCTGCGGGCTCGAACACAGACAAAGCTCTATAAAGATACTGGATTTAAAGTTCACAAGATCTTAGTGTCTGTAGACATTGCTCCTGCAATAGCGACTTTATTATTAACAGCTTTTCTTATTGTAAATATTTCATGGATATTTGGGCAGCTGACTTATAGGATACATCTCTTTTCTAGTAACTTTTGGGCAGGTCTCTTTTTAGTGCAAAAACTCCACTTTTATTTATCAGTATACATTTCAGATAAGGGTGTTCAATTTTCAATTTTGCCCATTCCACTTTTTTTGATAGACCCAAACTGTTGCATTAACTTTGAATCAGCAATTTTATCAGTCACCACAGGTGAATAAAAGGTGCAAAAATATCTTGTATTATAACTCGAATTAACATAAACAAGATTACGTGTTTTTTGACTTTGGGGCGCACTAACAGCTTTGTCATTGAGGCAGCTCTGCACTTAAATCTGAATCCCAGGACAAATTTATATAGTCTACACAGGTGAATTGAAAGGTGCCAAAATATCTTTGTATTTACGGTGAAAACATTACAGATACGTGTTTTTTGACTTTGGCACACTACTGCTTTGTTCATTGAGGCAGCCTTGCACTTAAATCTGAATTCCAGCAATTTTTATTCACAACAGGTGAAATTGAAGGGTGCCAATAATATATTGTATTCTACGAATATACATTAAACAGATAGTTGTTTTTTGCACTTTTGCCCAGTCCAGATATTGTTGATAGACCAACCATTGCACTTAAATTTGAGATCCAAGCAATTTTAGTAGTCACCACAGGTTGAATTGAAGGTGCCAAGCTTATCTTGTATTCTTCGAATTACATAACAGATAAAGTGCGTTTTTTGTTGACTTTGGTGCACTACAGCTTTGTTCATGAGGCAGCTTGCACTTAAATTTGAATCCAACAATTTTATAGTCAACTCAGGTGATTGATAGGTCGCAAAAATACCTTGTACTTATCCGAATACAATTGCAGGTATACGTGTTTTTTCACTTTGGCGCAGGCCAGACTTTGTTGATAGATCTACTTTGAAGTTAATTTTGAATCAAGAAATTTTGTTTGATCTTGAGGGGATTTGAGAATAGCTGTCGATTTGCCATATTTTAATATAGAGACATTTCAAACTATTTCCATACCTTACTCAAATTTTTATATTCTGAAAACCTTTGGAGCGAAATTCAGGTGTAAGCGTCAATGAGGGGGCTAGGACATGGGGTAGAGGTACGAGAGAAGGTGCTCTCTTCCATTGCTGGCGAACAACACGCATGCCAAGAGGATCGTCAGTTGCAGGAACCCGTCAGGCCTGTCATCGTGGGTCAGGGCCCTGTTGAATCTCTGTAACGGACATACATCGTCGCCAATCTGTCCTTCAGTGGTTAATGCCATACTGCATCCAGCAGTCTATTCCTCCTCGTCTCCCAGCACGGAAACAAATGTTGACATCAGCCATCCAAACCTAGCATCGTCCCAACTTCTATGATTAGCAGCCCAAAAAGTTCAACTGTTGGTACCCCACCACTTGTGGATAAGTGTCATTTTCTGATAGTCCTCTTTGTGACAAAATGCGGTGGGGTCAGAAGCATGTTAAAAGATCAAGAGGCCTAAGAGGATGATATTCTTATGCTCTGACGGCCCCCCAGTTACTGTTGCCATCAGAGGAGGAGAAGGAAGCCGGTCAATCGGCAAATCACGGCGCGGTTCACGGCAACGCCTGCTAGTCCCTCTTGCTTGTAGCCAGCAGCTTCCTGGATGCCGAATGTAGGACGACGGCAAGGTCACCTGTGTTGATGTATGATGATGACGACATTGCGGAATCCTAACGTGGTCGCTTTTTAGCAGAATTTGCTTGCGGAGCGATTCATTACTGGATGAGGAGAAGACGATGGGGTATTGTCAGTACGGATTTCAGCCTCAAAAAGGGAGAGGGAATGAGGGCGGTCGAAGAAGTCCGCTGATATGATTCGCCAGCTACAGTCAGGCAAAACCCGCTCCTCGCTTATCGCGTCAACAAGGTCCAGGACACTCTCAAGCTGGGCTTCTGTTGAGCAAGCCTCTGATTCACCCAGCGGATGTCATATGCCCACCTATGCCGTAAATGCATAAGTAGTGGCAAGAAAAAACTTAGGTGGTTAACCACCACCAATATGTTTAGTCACATGCAGCGAATGCTTGAGTGAAATGGAGGCAACACTCTTGGCCAAAAAAGGCCAAGACCGAGGCCTGGCCATCCAACCCACTGTCACAACTCTGTCTCCGACACTCACCTACATCCGCCACCATCATGAGCGTTCCTCAGCTGCCCATGTCTTCTCAGAGTCATGATCATGGGCATCAGCCTCCGCTTCAGCCTCCACCGTCGCCCTAGTTCCTCGCACCACCAGTGTCCCATCCTAACCTTCTCCTCCGCCAGTTTGACAACCTGCCGCCGTACAGTGGCCAGTCTAGATAAAAGCCAGCCTTCTGTCATGCTTTTCTGTCTTGCCTTTCCGTCTTCTGGTCAGTGGGACACTGATGGGTTTCCGCCACGTCATGGCCTTGCCTGCACCCCCAATACAGTTGCCGAGCAGGCATTTCTTTGCCAGAAAAGCCGTCCCTGCCCTGCCAGCACGTGTCATCTAAAGAATTTCAACGCGTTGTCTGCATCTGTGTCAGGGGAAAAGTCCATCTGACCACCGGACACATGGATAGTAGGCACGGCCCCAAGCACGTATAATCTCTGTGCAGTTCCACTGGGGTGTAGTAGCCTGGAGTGGATGCTCTGGTGGGTGACGGTGGGTCTCAGGCTCGGCGCCGCTCTCAATACCGCAGGGCAGGGATGGTGCAGGGTTCTTTCCACCCAAGCGTCCTATGGTGGCATTCACGTTGCCTAGAGGAAACCAGGACGTGTTGAAAATTAATCTGTTTTGGAGACCGTCCACACCACAGGTCAGGGGAGTGTGGACGGCTCTCCGCAACGCGACGACCGACGCGCAGGCTGGGTGCAATGAACCTGTGTGCCAGGCAAGGTGGTGTGCGATAACGGGCGCGAATATCTGCTGCCGCCCTTAAGATCGGTTTAGGCTGGAGCAAAATCTCTTGCCTCGCACATGTCATGAACCTTATCTCCTCAGAAATTTCTAAAGAGCTACACCCGGGTCTGGACTGAATGCTGAGGAAGGCTCGACGTCTAAGTTCGACTTCGCCATTCGCCACCCTGCTTTGTCACGCCTGGCGTCGTATGCAGGTCAGCTCGGCCTCCCCGTTCAACCGTCTCATGTTGACGTGGAACACGCTGGCAATTCCACCCTCACTAGGCTCCAAGCGATTGGGCAGCAGCGCAATGCCATTATGCAGTACGAAGTGGACACATGGGCCTGACAAGCAGCAGTGGCGGTCTCGGGGTGTTGAGCCACGAGAGTGGAGGCAGTGTGAAAGAGCTTGCACCATCCTTGCCAGTTTTGAAGAAGCACCAAACATGGTCATTGCGGACAATGCCCTTGTCAGCATGAGCATTGTGGTGATCTTAGTTCTGGATCGATAGTTGGACACTCTGAAACCACAGGTCCCGCCAGCGACGGAGAGGGACGGACCACAGATGCGGACACGGAGCCTTTCTCTCCGTCAAAATTCACTAGGGCCACGACAGATTTCACAAATTTTCAGTCGGCTTCATTAGGCAGTGGTTCGGGGTCAGGAGCTAGTGGCAGTGGTGGCGCATCAGGCTCCTCAGGGGCTGCATCATCTCAGGACAAGTCAGGGCTGTGTTGATGGCTGTGCCGGAGGCAGCGGAGGAGGAGGAGGTATTCCTAGACACCGACGTTACCGACGTCCCTGCCTTGAATATGAGGTTGGCGCGAATTTGAGGCGGAGGAGGAAGATTGAGGAAGATCAGTTTGCTAGTGCCCTCGACCCAGAGGCTTGGAATATCAAGGCATATCTCTCAACAGAGTGCTTGGATGCTCATTTCCTCCATCATGATCCTCGCATAAGGCCATCAAAATGTACAACAGTTACTGGGTGGCCACCTCCTGGATTACCCGGTACAACAAAACACTCAGCACTTTCCTTCCACCCACCCAATAGAGAGTTAAATGAAGGAAATGGAGACCTTGTGATTGATTCTAACTGGAGACATGTGTGCGTTGCTTCAGCTTCCCCTCAAATGTCATGGTGGAACAAACATCAGGACGTGACAGCAGTAGAGTGCCAAAGTAAGCCGTAGTGGCAGACAGCAGGCAAGGGTGGCAGAGAAGCTATGGGTTGACCTCTGGCAATCTTTGTCTTTACACCTCACCAAAACGCCGTGCAATGGCAGGGCACACAACCAAACACACAGAGACCAGCTTAAGATTAATGGGCACGGATATCTGCATTACAACAAAACCGATGGTTTTTGTATGTGTTCCGGACCCAATAGGACTTCTGGGTATCCAAAATGGGGAACGAAATGGCCCGAGCTGGCTCACCACGCAATAGCGGTGTGTTGTCCTGCCAGCAGCCAGCGACATATTTGTGCGGGACCTTCAGCACAGTGGAGGGGTCATTACAGACAAAACGAATTGGCTTTTCCACAGTATGTGGACTCGTTTTGCACTTTATTCAAGATGAATAAGGCATGGTTCTCTGCTGATTGATGTGGCCCCAATTGCCGAGGTCAACGGTTTAGTTGCTGGTCTATTTCACATTCAACTTCAAACAGAAATGGTTCCTCTTGAAAAATCGTTTTTAAATGATCATTTCTTACGAAATTTTTATTTCTCTTCTTCCCAACAGTTCTTTTGTGTTTTGCTGTGAGGGAGACTTTAAAAGACGAGCAAGGTTTCATGACTACACCGTTATTTCCATTTACTTCACTTTATTCTTTAGAAGTTTCAAATTGTCCAATGTTTTTGAGCTCATGTTGCTGTGAGACTTACTGCTTTATTAATTATTGGTCCTTTGGAACAGAAATGTGGCTTTAGTGGCATTTCTCCCTCACAATTTTTAATAGTGGACTTGAGAAGTATCATATTTTTAATTTTTGGGTGTCATGTAGATGTGAGATACAGCAATATTCATGGTCCTTTGGAACAGAAAATGTCGGCTTCTAAGTTGCATTTCAACCTAACAATTTAACAGTGGCTGAGAATTATTTTTATAATTTTTGGGTTCATGCTGCTTTGAAATGCAGCAATACTACAGGTCCTACTATAAAAAATGTTGTTTCTAACAGACATTTGTTCTTCACAATTGTTTCCCAAAGAGGCTCAAGGGGTCATGCTTTGTATTTTTGGGGCATTTTGCTGTGACATGCAGATATACTACAGGTCCCTATTCTAAAAAAATGTTGTTTTAACAGACCATTTGTTCCTTCCAATTGTCAAGAGTGCTCAAGGGTGATGGTGCTGTCAGAAACAGGATAAGGTAGGACACTGTTTAATGGACACTATTGCAAAATGGATTGTTTTTGCATGATCTTTAACCTAGCTATCAATCCCTGTATTGAGGACAATGACCCATTTAATACAATTTAAAAAAGAGAAACAAAGACATGGTGGGAGCCCATCCTATTTTAAAAATGTGTTTTCTAGAATTTAACTACTAAAAAAACTTGCATTGTACAAAATAGCTGTGTAAACAAAAATTCCTCTGAATTGTACAAGGGAGGTACAGGAAAAACTTGACAGATGTAGGTTATTCCAGGAGGACATGGAGATGGAGCACGGACAGAGACAAAGTACAGAAGACAATTTCTCCGCACGTTGAGTTAAAATGAGGAAAAAGAATGACCAAGAAAAAGGGCTACTGGGTGGGAACAGGAGCGTTAACCACCAGTATTCCATGTGAAGATCAATTGGTCGCACTCATACGGAGGGGCAAGCGGCTAACAAGGACAGGACCAGTACTATGTCCAGTGAATAAATGGTGTTTGAAAAAGACTTCTATTTCCGACTTTTAATCTGTGGGTTCAGAAGGTTTAATGGTCATTCTGCGGTACAGGGACAGATATAGTTAATGTCCAGTTCAACTAAAATGGTGTTCAAAGGGGCACTACTTTTCCCGGCACTTTTTTAATTTGGGGGTCAGACAGGTTTAATGGTCATACTGCGGTCCAGGACAGGTATAGTCCAATGTCCAGTTCAACTTTAAATGGTGGTTGAAAGACTCCTTTTCCACAGCACTTTTTAATCGTGGTCATGCAGGTTTAATGGTCATTCATGCGGTTAAGGACAGATATAGTCAGATGTCCAGTGAAACTAAAAATGGTGGTTGAAAGACTTCTTTTTCGGCACTTTTGTAAAATGTGGGGGTCATGCAGGTTTGGGGCTCATGATCTGCCCAGGACAGGTATAGTAATGTCCAGTTCAACTAAAAATGGTGGTTGAAAGACTCCTTTTTCCTGCACTTTTTTACAATGTGGGGGTTCATTGGCAGGTTGGGTCATGCGGTGGCCCAGGACAGGTATAGTCAATGTTCCGTTGTTGAAACTAAATGGTGGGTTGGTTGAAAGGAATACTTTTTCGGCAACTTTTTAATCTGGGTCATTGCAGGTTTGGGCTCATGCTGTGGCCAGGAAGAGGGATAGTCTATTGTCCAGTGAAAATAAACATGGTGGGTGAAAGACTCCTTTTTCGGCACTTTTTAATCTGGGGTTCATGCAAGGTTTCGGGGCTCATGCTGTGGCCCAGGAGAGGGATATTCTATGTCCTGTGAAAACTAAAATGGTGTTGAAAGACTCCTTTTTTCCGCATTTTTAAATCTGGGGGGTCATTGCAGGTTTGGGGTATGCTGCGCTCCCAGGACAGGGTATTCAATGTTCCAGTTCAAGTAAACAAAGATGATCAAATTCATACTGCCTTTGGCACTTTTTAATTTGTGGGTGATACAGGTTTAAGGGTCATGCTGTGGTACAAGACAGGGATAGTGAATGGTGTGTGATTTTTTTTCTGTGGCTTTTATTACCTAAGTGTGTTGCCTCAGATGTAGCACGTATCCATTTGACTGTTGTGGATGTTAATTCCAGCTTCTCCAGCCCTGTTTGGGTGTAAGAATGAAGGTGTTGTTGCTCTCCCATAGACTTTAATGGTCATCGCTCATAATCGACCACTCACTATTGACTATATTGTCGATGATGGTCGACTATCGACCACCGACCGATGTCGATGGCCAACGTAATCGCTCAACACTAGTACCATCCCTCTAGAGAGTTATATTACTTTTCTACCTCACAAAGGAAGAGGTCAGTGGGAAAATAGGTCACTCATAAGTCAGAAAAGGAAAAGTTGGAAAAGAGGGGCAAATAAGTGCCCTTTGTGCCCTGGATGGGAGTTACAAGAACCAATTCTTACGAGGCTCAGATTTGATTTTCACTGTGGGGTTCTCTGTGTAATGCCTCCAAAACTGTCCCTACATCAGCAGTACAACTATGAGCTCATGATTATTCTCATCTGAACATTGAGAGAATTTCAGATTGCTTTGGGTAGTTTGGTTCTTACATAATAAAAATATCAAAAAATATTTAAAATGTTCATCTGAATGTTAAGACTGTATCTAATTGCATGCCTTATGGGATGGGGGAATTCAAGTCTCAATCTACTTTCAATGTAAAACTTTTGGTTTAACATCTTAGGTAATTTTATTTTATGACCTTTTCAATGGGGTTGTCCACTTTGTAAGAAAATCTAACAGGTAGCTTAAATATAAAAGTTGTTCAGCACACTAAATGCCATATGGTGCTTAGTCGAAGGGTATTTTCAATCCAAACTTATCAAATTCAGTATAATCGACAGCACTCTTCTTGTAAATTTATGAAATTCTTTATTTAAATAACAACTGGCATCATAAGAAAGCGACAAAACATGAACATCAACGTTTTCTGTCACATAGGACCTTTTTCAAGGTAGTCACTTAATGAACTTGAATTATAAATGCATAGTAAATGTCAACTGCAGCTTGGAGTACCAGTGGAGTAACTTATTGGGCCCATCCTACAGCTTCTTTATTTGACTGTACATGCTTTACATGACTTTTGCTTTCTGCCTCTCATTCTATGCCTGTCACCCTGAAAAGCAGCCACAGACCTGCAATGCCCAGAGGCCCACCATGCCCAGGGGCCCATCATGCCCAGGGTTCCACTGGGGTTTTTCCCTGCTCCCCTGTGGGCCAGTCCAAGCCTAGAGAATCCCCAGGTTACTATTGCCATGATTAGCTGATAGGAAGGCTGAAATCACAGGTCTTTTGTTACCAAGGCAGCAAGAAAGAATCATATTCAAGAAAGAGTTTGGTTATGAGGTCAGGATGGACTGTAGTCTTGCAGATAAGGTCAAAAACACAAACTAAATCTATACCAGACTTAACACGAAAAGCCAAGATGATGGAAGAGTTCTTAAGAAGCCTGCAGCACATGGGCATTGGCTCAAGTCTGTGAAAATTGTCATGTACTGGCCCTTTTAAGGCACCAAAAGCAATCCACAGCTAGAATGGCTAATGCAGAAACAGAGCAAAACTCAGGAACAAGATGGCAATGGACATAGAAATGTGTTTGGCAGAACATTTTGTCACGTGCAAAATATGATGGAGCTTTATCTATAAGCACAGCACAAGCCTAAACAAAGATTCTTAGTTATTTTTGTTGTTCATTGACTCGCATTTTTAAAACAGCTCACCAAGTGGCCAGGCTTAGTATTGCAGATAAAATTTTCAATAGTCTTGAAGTAAAACGCATAATTGCATCACATAAGAACCACATGTTGAATTTATATGTGTCACGGTTCACGCTGCGGCCCCTGCTACGGACCATCAGCGTGCCCGTGTCTCTGGTGCTTCTGGCTCTATTCACCCACCTGTCCCTGCTCATGCTTGCAGGTCTCAGTCACCTTCCTCCAGCTTCCTGTGCGCACACGTGCTCTCTCTAGGGGCACGCGCGCCCCCATTGCATGGTTTTTTAAAGGGTCGTGGTCCTTGGTTCGGCCCAGTGACCTGTGACCTCTGGCTTCTTAAGGAGCTTCCTCCCTTAGGCTGTTGTCAGTTCGTTGTTGTTATCAGAATTAGAGCTTGACCCCTAGGCTGCTGCATTGCTGCCATATCCTATACGTTTATCTGCATGTATACCTGCTTGCCTGTTAAACACCAGCCGCTGCACCTGTTGGTCAATTCCTGTTGCTAGGCCTTACAGATCAGTAGCAGGCAATGTATCATACAATGTATCAAAATTTATTAAAAGCTTCCACAAAATGAAACTTCAAGTGGTTACACTTTTATACTTGCAGTTCAGTTGGTTCAAGTCCATAGAAAGCGGCATAGACTCATTTCTTAGGCGAGTACACTTGCTATCAGCATAGCGTGGCTATTCCATGTGGAGTCCACTGTTTGCACAGGCGGGCGTAGTGCGGGCGCGCACGACGTTTTGGGGGCTCCTCCCCCTTTCTCAAGAACGCGCTGGCTACCTCCATCATGGTATTTATATCACACGATGTATTACGTCAAAATGAACTACACGCCATTATACGATGTGTGTTTCTGTGTTTTTTAAAACCCTTTTTTTACTTTTGTCCAATAAAGTGCGTTTTTTCAACTCACCAACTTTCCTAATTTACCCCAGAAAGAGTGCTAAAAAATTTCCTTGTTCATACTTCTGCTTTGGTCCCACAGCGGATACCTCCCTTCTTCAGTGACCGTGTGTGGAAGGGGAGCAGTCGATCCTAATGGACTTCAAATCCCGGTGAGCGTTTTCGTTTTCTTTTTATTGTTGTTCCTTATTGGGCTTGGATCATGCTCTGGTTGTGAATTTTTCACAACAAAAAAAAAAAAATATTACATATATATATTTTTTTTTTTTTATTGGATCTGTCTGCACTGCAAGAAATCTGTATTTAGCACTATTTCCACTATGGAGCCTAAAAACTTTTTTTGTCCATCGATAATATGGATGACATAATAGACCCTTTCTTTTTGGGAAAGGGGTTTTTTTCCTCTATGAAAGGGAAAAAACTCGATTTACGTCAAAAGATGATGGAATTGAAAAATTTGCAAAACAAATAAAATTGTGGTGGGATAGTACCACTTTGCAATCATTATTGACAAAAAAAAATGGTACCAAGGGTTTAAGATTAAAAAACACCCCCCTTTTATTATGAGGATTCCTTTATTGAAAAATGGAAATACTATTTTGCATGAATGTCCATGAATTAATGGTTTAAATCATCAGTGAACAAGAAACCTTACGCAATAGGGAAAAAACTCCTCTGCAAGAAATCAAGCAGACTTTAACAGCGATGAAACATTTTCCCTTTATTGTGACCTGGTTGAAAAAAACTTAAAATCAATTTTAAAAAGAAACTGGAAGATGCATAGTGTCCGTCAAACAAACTAATTTTGACAGAGCCCCAGGGACTATTAAAAGGGAAAAAATCTTCAGATGGCAAATAATTCTATTTAAAAAGAGTTTCTTAGTCGATACTGAAAAAATCCAAACAAAAAAGGGGGGAAAAAAAAGTTTTTTTTCCGGCATTAGGAGGGATATTAAAGAACATGCAAGGTTTATTGGTTCCCGAGGTCATGAGCCCTCGTGCCTTTTGAATTGGATACACGCCCAAAAGACATTTTTTCCAAAAAACGCAAGGGAGACAAGGACTTAGGGATCCACCAAACGCCGAGGGGGGGGGAAAAAAGCACAGGAGGCCCCGGGGCACAATCATAAAACTCGGAATACTTAAGGAATTTGCTAATGAAGTTGCAGAAAGGAAGCCTCCCGAACCCATTTCTCAATTTTCAGTAATGAATCTATTGCATGTTTCAGATCAGAATCACCTTTCAGTATTAAGAAAGGGTCTTAATTTTGTTCCCCCCACGGACTTTGCCCTTTTTTGATACTAAAAGTGTGAACAGATTTGTAGGCACTAACTTCAAAAGATTTTTTTGATGGGGAGTTTCCCAATTAGGAGACAAACCGTGAAAACAAATCAAGTTTTTTTTCCCTAGGGGTTTGAATTTTTCTGAACAAAGATTTTTCCTGTTTTAAAAGATCTAAATGATGTATAATACGAAAATTAATTATTTCAGAACATGTAAATCTTCAATATAAAAAAAATTTCCGATTTTCCCCTTGAATTATAGAGTCAAAATTATGGATGACTTTCAGTTTTAGGGGAAACAGGATCTAAAAGATTTACACAACAAAAAAATAATACAAAAATAATCTCAAATCCAATCAATCTGGGCTCAAAGGGGAATTTAAAGGCTAACCCTAAATCAAAATTCATCCATTGATAAGGGAGTATCACTCAATTTTGGAAATAAAGCTATTCATAGGAATTCTAAAAATGTTGTGATAAGATTATTAGATCTTTTCTTGATCCCCCAAATGTTCCAAACCCGGGTAAAAAAAATTTTTTGGAGGGGGGTTATCCCTCAATTTCTCACAGCTAAACAGAAAGAAAGCATGACAGTTAAATTTCCACAGATTCCAATCTTCCACGCTTTTCAAAAACCCACAAGGGTATTTTTCCCCCACCATTGGCCTTAATTTCGGCATGGATCATTTTGAACATTTGAGTATGTGGGTAGATAGACATTTGCAACCTTTGGTATACCTCACCTATCATAAGGGGATTTCCAGGTTTTTCTAAATATTAGAAAAACCCCATTTGGCATACATCTTTACAGGGTATTTTGTGACATATCGGCTTTTTTACACTTCCATTTCACACTTTTGGCACTTACAGCCTTGAATTGTAATTAAAAAAATAACAGATTATGTTGAAAACCTTAAACAATACATTGTTACGTTGTGAATTTTTTTTACAATAATTTTTTTTTATTTGAAAAAAAAATTTTTTTTTTGAAAATTTCAGGGTTGCCAATGGGCTCGGGGTTTCCCCCCATCATTGCAAACATATACGTTGCTTGGTGGGGGGAGAATTCATATTTTCCATCCAAAATCCCTTTTCAGAAGACATTTTTTTTTACGCAGGTACTTGATGTTCCCCTTGATTATATGGAAAAGGTTCACCTGCTGAAACCCCCAAAATTTTGTAGATTACTTTAACGGTAATCAAAAAAACCCTAAATTTTACTTGGGAAAGCAAAAAATCGAAATTACATTTTTGGGTTTAAAACTAACTGCGACATCACAAATGGAAAGTTAAAACCTGCAATACAGGAAACCTTTTCAGGGAAAAGGGATATTGAGCCCCCCCAGCTGTATCCCAGACATGTCATCAACAATTTCCCTTTGGAAGTTCAAAAGGGGCCAAGCGAAATTGTAGCAACAACTGCATATGAAAGGGGAAACCCTCATTTGAAAAAACTAAACAAAGGGGAAAACCCAATCGTATCAAATACAAAGGCTATTACCCCAAAGTGGAAAACCCCCAAACAAAAAAATTGTTTACTAATTCTAGACCCCTTAAAAGACCATCTTGTTTTAAAAACTTTAGTCGCCAATTTTCATGTTGTAAATATTTTTAAAAAAAAATTTTACCCATACTCTGTGGATCCTTGCTACGAAAATTTTAGAACAGGGTTCAGATTTTTTTCCCTTTAAATCAAAAATCATGGGACATGTTTACCAGATGTTTATGAACGTCAAAAAAAAACAAGAGATGGTTAGATTTAAAGGCTCTTTTCCCAAATGTGGAAAAGGCGAGCAAACTTGCAAATTTTATGATCAAGGAAATAGTTTTTGTCCCCTGCTACCAAAAAATCATTACTATACCTCATTCTAAATTGCCACAGTGATCTGTGGTTTTATTGTTTTGGTGTGTCAAAGTGAGCTCCCGTATATTGGCTGTACCACCCGAAGCCTACATGTGAGAATTAGGGAGCATTTTAGCGTTAGTCACCTAGTACAGAAGGTTCGGGTGGTCCAAGACTTTTTAGACGATCATGCAGGGATTGAGTTTTTTTCGTGTTAGGGTTTAAAAAAAGGTTTAAAAAACCCCCCCCCTGGGGAGATTGGAGGGGTTATCACCCTTTGAGAAGCCATTGGATTCTTATTTTGATAACGATATCCTGCAGGCCTGAATTATAGATTGGCCCCTTTTGTATATATATTAAAAATGTTTTATTCCTGTATTAATCTGTTTGCATAAGATTTTGTGTACATTTTTATGTCATATATCTAATCTTCAAGAATGTTTTTTACCCATATAAAGAGTTTTAAAATTCAGGTGCATTTCGTTATTGCTTTCAGGAAGTGGTTATTTTGGTTTTTTTCTATACGATTGTGTTATGACTAAGGGCCTCTAACTGGCCTGAACGGTCAACAGTGTAGGTTTCTGTGAAATTTTAAAAACCCTTTTTTTCTTTGTCCAATAAGTGGTTTTTTTTAACTCACCAACTTTCCTAATTTACCCCCGGCACGGTGCTGAAAATTCCTTTTTCATACTTCTGCTTTGGTTTCCCACGTCGGGTACCTACCCTTTCAGTGCACCTGTGTGGAAGGGGAGAGTCAGATCCTATAGGACCTTCAAAGCCGGTGAGGTTTTTGTTTTTTTTTATTGTTGTTACACGCCTTTACAGTACTCTTACAAAAATGCTTTTTAAACCATGCCCTTCATTCCGGTCGGGAAACAAGTGTTCATGTGTGGTCCCTCTGTTCCGTAAAAAAAGCTGCGTTTCCACACTATGTCCTTCCTTTTCATGTATTTCCTCCCAAAACCGCCCATCGTAATTCTGGTAAGGTCTTTCTGCTCTAGAAAAAATCTAGCCCACACTGGTTTACCAAAAGCTTCCTTTCCCCTTTTTCATTTAACTCCGTACTGCCTGCCTGTGCAAACAGGGACTCCACATGGGGTAGCCATGCATGCTGATAGCAATGGAAATCGCCTAGAAAGGTCATGCCATTTCTATGGACTTGAACCAAAATAAATGCAAGTATAAAAGTGTAACCCCTTGAAGTTTCTTTTTTGGAAGCTTTTTAAAAAATTTTTATACATTGTTAATAATTGTGCTCTGATCTGTTCGGCTTTGCAAGGGAGATTGAGGAGTCTCCATGTAGCAGTGGCTTAATATATGCGGCTACAATATACTTTACTACCAAAATATTACCAAAGACTGTTGCTAGGACTTGCCTAGTCCGCTACGTACCTGGACTGTGCCAGACACTCTATGGCTATACCCGGCTGACCCGTTGAAAGGCTACACCTGCAGTGCCCCGGGCCCCCGTTCCCGCTTTTTTCTACTGAGACCCGCACTTCGGTACCCACCGCTGCACTCACATCTGCGCCCGCTGTAGGCCTGAGGTCCCCTTATCCCCCAGGCATTTTCCGCCCGCCCACCTGGTTGGGAAAACGTTCAATTTGAGGGAAAAGGAATTTTGCTAAAGGCCTGCTGAAAGGGAATTATATTTCTTAAACTCACTGCTGTGCATCCTCTTGAAATATACTTAGACATGCTGAAGTTCTTTTAAGAAGAAACAATTGTGTCCAGAATTGTGTGTGCTTAAATACTTTTGGCTACCATTGTGCTCTAGTAGGGCCGAGCCCTCAATTTCTCTTCCATAATGAAGCCCAGCTGGACAAATGGCACTTGAAACAAACTTCTATGATCAATAACACAGAGTTGCAGTCAGTCCAGGTTTGTGGGAGTGAGTCAAGCAGGATGTACTGTATTAAAGATGACACGCATAGTCGTGCCCACGGGGGGGGGGGGAAGCCGTATCGACTCTGTGAAGATGGAAGAGGCAAAAAGTTTTTCTGGGGAAGAAATTGCACTGAAGCAAAACCCCTTTCAGAAAATATTTGGTTGCAAGTTTGGGTTTATAAATTTCCCCAAAATTTTCAAGTCTGGGTTTATTCCGGCTAATATTTATTATGTTTGATATGATTTGTATATAGAGTATTTAGAGATATGTTTCTAAAATCGATAGACGGAGAGACTTAAACAAATGTTGTTCTCCAGAATCCCCATGATTCACCTTCTTTAAACTTTCTTAGTGATGAAAATTATGAATATTTTAATGTTATATGGGCTGGAGATTGCCTTAAAAAACTGACTCCTCTCACAATGTGTATTGTAGGAGCTGGTGAGCTTTCATTTTCTTTATATCTGTACCTGAGTTGTCTAGTGTAAAAGGGATGACAGTACATCCTCCAATGAGGTTTATCAAATTCAGTTTATAGTTAACTCCTTTGGGACTCATGTAAGGAAATGTGTTTTGCTGACTAACTATCGCCTTCTGTTACAGGAGATACTTGGAGGGTATGCTGTGAATTGTAAATTTATCTTTTGTTTAGATACATGTGTTACACTTTCTGTGCAGTTGGCAACATGACAGTAGGGAATTTTGCTCTTGTGCGGCATGATCCCGTTAGGTAGCTGGATAGTGTGGTTATGGGGAGTCTTGTAGATGTAGGTAATAACTGGGAAATACTTCATGAAAGTGAGAACAAGACCCCACCACATCCACTACAGATGGGTACAGTGAATAATCTGGGAAATCACTGGATTGGGACACATAAAACGTGCGCTTTATATGCGGCAAAATGTGCACCGCAATTACGGTAATTCATAGCTCTCATAGAGAGCTATTGATTACCCGTCGTCTCCCCGCGCGTACAATATGATCATATTGTATGCGCGGGGGGAGAATTGACATGCCAATTTTTCGTGGCGATTACACGCCGCTGACAATGCAAGTCAATGGGGCCGGCTGGGTGCCAGCCCTCCATGCTTTAGAATTACACGCTGATCAGCACGTGGTTCCAAAGTACACGGTGTATTGCGGAGCATAATATACGCGCCGCAATAAGTCATGTGAACATACTCTAAAAGTTGAAAACTGAAATTCCTGTTATTTAAATAGAAAAGTGGACTCATCAAAAGTAATAATAGCAGAAGGTACAGAAGGAGCGTAAAGGAAAGGTGTAGTCCCTATTCTCAATATACACTAGAATACACTACACTACACAAGCACAGGGAAAATGTGCTGATAAGGGTGGCCCCACCAAGAACTTAGATCTGTACAACCTTAAAGGAGTTGTCTCACTACAGGCTTTCAGCCTACCTCAGTGTGTCTGGCAGCATAGGATTTTTGAATTCAGGGGCGTGCTTCTTGTCTGCCTCTTCTTCTCCTAATAATAATAATAATCTTTATTTATATAGCGCCAACATATTTCGCAGCACTTTACAATGTAGAGGGTATAATTACAGACAAAAGACAGACATTACACAGTGAAAGCTACTTACAGGTGAGACACAAGGTGTGAGGGCCCTGCTCGCAAGAGCTTACAATCCTTCCCTCCTACCCTCAGCACACAGACAGCTCTTCTCCTCAGACTGCAGTAACTTCTATACAGCAGGGGGAGGGGAGGGGGTTTTCTGCCAGAGTTAACCCTGTTTGTGCTTGCCTAGATCTGCTGCTCACTGCTGGATCAGCTGCACTGTGCGGCTGCTGTGGCCGAGCTCTTGCTGCTCCTCTCCACAGAGTCAGGAGACAGCAGGGAGAGGGCTGATCTATGTGAGTGGAGAGGTCTGTGAAGCTGTGTATGCTAATAGCAGAGCAGGGGGGGGGATATAAAGGTTCCTATACCCCCTGCTTAGCATACAAATCTCCATGAACATCTCAAACAACAACAAACAAACCCTGTCAGAACAGACACAGGGCAGCTGTGAAGTGTGTTACTATAGTCACGATGTGTCACTAATACAGCAGAGCAGGGAGGGATATGAACTGTTCACATGCCCTCCTGATCTGTTCTATTAGTATAGTCAGAGCTCCACAGACACATGGTGATTATAGTAACACACTTCACTGCTGTCACATCCTATTGACCACAGATCAGCCTCACCTCTACTCTCCTCAATCTGTGTAGAGAGCAGGAGGGAGCAGGCACACACAGGGTTAATCCAGGCAGCACAGCTACACAGACACAGAAGCCAAAGCCCTCCCTTCCCTACAGAAGCATACTGTGAGGGAGGGGATCTGTGCTCCGACCTGTATTGAGAAGCTGATGAGTCACCAACACTGACAGCCAGTGAGATAAAAATCAACAGGTCGGTGGCTATAGTGATTTGAGAAGCTGATGCACTCCTACTACCAGGGATAACTCAAAATCAGTAGGACATTTGTAATGAACATATATGGCAAAGCTGCTTGTTTTTTAAAGATCTTTTAATTAAAAACCAATCATTGTAGCGAGACAACCCCTTTAAGGTAGCCGTAATTATCTACCAACATATTTTTGTGCAGCAAAAAAATGGCTGCAGTACATCAGGGGAGAATAATACATATACAGTAAGGTGAATGGCTACTCTTATAGAACAAGGTGAAAAAATTGTTCAGTTATAACTAGGTATTACAGAGACAAATTACTCTTGAATAGCAAAACAATAGTTAATTTGCATAAATTGAGGTAATAAGTGGGTGAAGTTGTGGGAGAATTCCCATCATGTGACTGATAGGTAGTAACAATACCTTCGCATCTCTAGTTGGGTATTATAAGTGTCTACAATAGCTTGAAAAACAGCAAATCACAAGTAATGCTGGGCCACAAGGGGTAGAATGATCAAGAGAAAGCTGTGGTTGCAGAAGAAGATCTTAGTCTAGAATTGTGAGACTGCAGTCCGGGCTGTTAGTGCAAGAGGTGCCAAGCGATTGCCACCTACGACTTAAAGGTGACTTCTGCAAAAAGAGTTTGCCCCTTAACAAAGATGTGAGTGAGACATCCTAATACTGAAAACAGGACGTATGCATCTGCGAATGAAGAGCTGCTGAGAAACAAAGGTAAGAGGACTCTGATTGCAGGAGTGTCACTTCAAAAGAGAATAATTCTGGTGGAGCTCAGGCACTAAGGGAAAATGTGCCCTTGATTCAAAGGCTAAGCACTAGGACCCATGGTTCAAAGCTCAGAAGAGGCCGGGTGACATCAAAGCCTTGACTGAGACTGTATTGAGACATTACTTGTACCAGAACTGTAGTCAAAACTGTTATGCTCCATTTGTGCCCCAAAGTGAGAACATCCAAGCATAATGAACTTGAACCAACCTTGAAATACCTTTTGCGAGTCAAATGTTTGTTCCTATTGCATCCCCTCAGTGAGGTGGTCAGCACTATAACAATTGATATACAGTGCCAAGGAAAAGGGTAAAAATGTTTTGAACTTTTTACTTTCATGGTGCATATCTCACCATCACTATAGCTTTGAATGTGAGACTACCATCATTTTATAGACAATCATCTCATTCATAAATTTGACTTGCAACTATTTATCATATGCTTAGTTATGCAGATTCTTGTCATGTAACTGCTTTGTTACTGTTTTTCTCCGGGTGGGGGAACAATCTTTCTCTTCTTGTATACTACACATCACAACCTATTCTCACATTCCCTAATAGCTCAGTGTATTATTAGGTTGAATCCCAAGCAAAAGTTCATTGGTTCGAATCAAGGCGCAGCCATGAAGATGTTTTCCCAAGCAAAGAAAAACCACATCATCCAGCTCATCGATAGCGTCTCTCGTCCAAGAAAATTGCCAAACTGCATCATCGGAATGCCATGACAGCTAAAAGAATATAAAGTCATTCCAAATCCAAGAGGTGGACGTCCCGGCAAAATATCGGAGTCAAGAAGTTAACTCATCACAAGGTCTAGCAGTTCTGTTGTGACAAACACCGCAATGGAGATGGCTCATATACTTTATAATAGTGAGATCACAGACGTCCATTCAAGCACCATGTGACATGTATTACACAAGTCTGAAATGGTGGCCTGAAAAAAGGTGAAAAAGCCTCAATTTCAATCCCAACATAAGAAGCGTTGGCTCAGGATTACAAGAAAGCATGAAAAGGGGTCAGTAGAAGTTTAAAAATGGATAATTTGAAGCAATCACTGCGCTCTGATGGGAGTAAATGGTTCTGGAAGAATCAAGGGAGAAGGGAGCAAAAGGATTGAATAATTGAAGGAACTGTCAAGTTCTGTGGAGGAAGCACTGATGATATGGGGATGTTTCACAGCCAATGGCATTGGATACTTGACCAGGATCAATGATGGTCTCAAAGTTGAGCTATATTTGACTATCCTACAAGATGAGTTACTTAATACACTCGAGTACTATGGGTATTAAAAAGACGACATAGTGTTCCAGCAGGACAACGACCCAAATCATATGTCAATATTGGGAAAGAAATGGTTCAATGACAAAGTAGAGTTGCTAGATTGGCCACCACAGTCCCCAGACCTCAACCCAGTTGAAAACTTGTGGATAGAGTTGAAGAAAAAGCTGTATTTGTACCCAAGTGAGTTGATCAGTATGCACCAACATTGGGAACGTGTGGAAGAGACCTGGGGTCAAAATTAGGTCATGACATGCTTAAATATGATTGAGAGCATGCCCAGAAAATTCAGGCAGTGTTGAAAGCTAAAGGTGGATTTATAAGAGTTTTATCAACAACTATTTTATGGTTTTTGCCTTTCTTACCTGAGAGTAAGTTAAAAATTAACCTGTACACACCTGTGGCTCGATTGATGTTTCAGCACTGTTGCAGTTTAGATATCTCCACCAGCAATGACATCACGTTACTCACCAGTAAATTACTTGCTACAGCAGTCAGTGCTTGCAAGTATGACAGGTAACCACTCAGACCAGTGATTAGCTCAATAAAGCAGGGGCTCCAGAAGACTCCTAAAGGCGACCTGTGGTATTTGACATTAAGACATTACCAGACATTAGCGGACATTAGGGGCGACATGCATGAAATTTGGCATGACGATGCCAAATTTCATGCACATATTAATTGCCTAGAATGTGCCTGATTTATGAACCTGCTATACAGCAGGTTGTAAATCATTCGCATATCAGCGCTTGCACTACATTTAGGACTCAGGTATACCACTTTGAAAGTGGTATACCTGTTCCGACTGTAATGCGTCCAGAAATGCTGTAGTGAAGCTATGAATATTTAGCTTCGCTAAGGTTCTAGTGCACCCCGCCTCTCGCACGCCCTCTGAGATTGGGCACATTACAAAGCGCCGCGAGCACGATGTAATGCGCCTCGAAGTGGCGTCCGAGAGATTTGAAAATGTATGAACGGGGCTGTGCTGGATATCTGGCTATAAAGACTAGTGTTGAGCGATTGCGTTGGCTATCGAGATCGATCGATAGTCGGCCGCTATCGAAAGGTTTTTTCGATTGGGGCATCGATTATGCGCATACCAAAAA
>JAODAL010056427.1:0-23293 GCA_025379985.1 Phyllomedusa bahiana | reverse complement strand
CTTCCCACTACCCCCTCGTCTCTGCTCCTCCTCTCTTGTCACTGGGTAGAAAATCCACCCATTTCACCAGACAATGCTTCTGCTACCAATGTCCTCCTCTCCATTTCAGTCCCCACCGGACTCATGTGGCCGCGAGATGTAGTCGCCACGTCTCCAGTCCCCTGCCAGACAGATTTTTTAGCATCTGTTCCAGGACATGAAGCAGTGGAATGACGTTATTCATCCCGTAGTCCTGGAGACTGACAAATAACGTGGCCTCCTCGAATGGCCTCAACAAACGGCAGGTGTCACGCATGTGCTGCCACTGGCTGACATCACAGTTACACAGGGGAGTACTCCTGTCCGCCTGGATCATCAAAAAATCGTTAATGGCCTTTCTCTGTTCATACAGTCGATCCAACATGTGCAGGCGGGAAATTTCCCAATGTGTGGGAAATTTTGCATATCAGAGTGGGGTTTGGGGGGAGGCCGTTCTGCCACTGCAACTCGAGAAGGGTGTTCCTGGCTTTGTAGGAATGGATGAAGTGCATGCACAGTTTCCTGGCCATTTTCAGAATCTTCTGAAGATTGGTGGAAGACTTCAGGAACCAGATTGAACACGTGGGCCATGCAGGGCGCATGGACCATCCCTCCTCGGTGCAGCGCGGACCCCATGTTACTCCCATTGTCCGTCACCATGGTTCTGATTTGCAGTTGGCGCGGAGAAAGCCACACATCGATTTCTTGCTGCATGACGTGGAGCAGTTCCTCCCTGTGTGACTTCGTTCGCCGAGGCAAGCCAGGTGTAGAACTGCGTGACACCGCTGTGCCCTACACATGTGGTATGATGGAGCAGTACTTGTGGAGGCTGAGATGGTGGTAGGTGGTGGGAGGAGGAGGAGGCGGACATTGGCGCAGGAGCCGCAGTTTGACAACGTGGAGGAGAAAGCGGCGTCTCCTGTCCAAGTTGTTGGTGTGCCTGGGCAGGAAGCACATTTACCCAGTGGGCCGTAAAGGACATGTACTGGCCCTGACCGTAGTTACAGCTCCAGACGTCCGCGCTGCCGTGCACCTTGGAACAAAATAAATAAGCTCAAGGACTGGCCCACCTTCTGTTCTACATATTTATGAAGTGTGGTACTGCCTTTTTTGGAAAAGAAATTACGGCTTGGAACTCTCCATCTCGGCTCGGCACAAGCCATTAGTTCTCTGAACGGTGCACCATTTGGAAAGGGAGGGACTGCAGCACCAACAACTAGGACAGGAGCACGGTCAGCTGTTGCACCTTAGGATGGTTGGACGCACACTGTTGTCACTTTGCAATCGCCTCGCTGAACGACTGCTGGCGCCATGAGTAGCGAGGAGCAGGAGCATCTGGACAGGGAGATGATGGCAAAGAGAAACAGCTCCCTTCTGTAGAGGTGGTGGAGCCTTGACTGGCTGCAGTGGCATGCGTGCCACTGGGCGCTGCTGCTGCTGTTGCTGAGGCGGCAGGATGGACCACCACATCTGAGACACGTTTCTCCCAGGCCACCGGATGGTGACACTGCATGTGTTGACGCAGGGCCGTGGTGCCAACGTTAGTTCCCTGGCCACGCTTCACTTTCTGCCCACAGATTCTACATATACCCATATTCGGCTCCTCCGGTGTCTTAGCAAAGAACTGCCACACCGCCGAGTATCGGATTTTACCGCCAACGCTCCGCACTGAGTGACTACTGCCGCCGCTGTCTCGCTGAGCCCCTGTGCCGCTACTTTCTTGGACCTGCGAAGCAGGTTGTTTACCCCGTGGCCGCTTGGCTCCCGACCTCAGACTGCTGCTACCCTGGTGACTTACGGCCACACAACCCACTTGCTGGCTGCGCCGCTGCCTGACGTGCATGCTGAGGCCCTCTTCTCCTGACGATGATGAAGCCCTTGCCTCACCCGGCTCCCAAGTGCGGTCGGCTACATCATCAACTGTTTTTCATCGTCACTGCTGTCCTCATCACCGGTCTTGGTATGCAGAGGCTGACCCCTCACAACATGACCTCCCATGCCACTCTCCACATCTATACTTTGCCGCCTAATGTAAGAAGCAGCGGATATTGGCCCCATTTCTTCGCTGCCAAGTAGCTGCTGACTGCCCTCCTCAAATTGTTCATCCTCGCTATATAGTGCCGCTGAGCCCAGACCACATAGTAGATCTCTGGCTGAGGGAACCGGATGGGACAGAGGCGGGTTGAGGACAGGTGAGGGCCGCTGACCCGCTCCCGGGCTGTGCCAACTAAGGGTTGCGTCTGACGTTCCCACCGACTCTTGGCTGGGGTTGTCAGATGTCATCTGGGAGGAAGTGGATGACCTAGTCAACCAATCAAGAACCATTGGGTTGCTGAACAACACACGGCCGCTAGATGACAGTGGCAGTGGTGGCCTCACCGAGTGACCTCTGCTGCGATGTCCCATTGCTGTGCTGCGACCTGGGCCTGCTCCAGGAATGTTTGTGCCTCTGCCACTCGCAGGTGAAGAGCCTGCCATCTCTCTGTCTGACATACTGTTTGTTCTAAAATGTACAGACACTGTTTGATGAAGATATCTGTATATAATAAATACGCACCCTGTATTTGACTCCAAATGAACCCACTAAGAAGCTTGGGTAACCCTTGGATATAAATTGCGCTCCACAATGGGCAGGAAAAATTGACTTGTATGTGCCGTTTAAAAACTCTGTGTATTTTACTGAATATAAAAGCACAAACAGGCTTAATTAACCTTCGGATATGAATTATGCCACAGAATTTCTTCTGTGGCGGTGAAAAACAAAGTTTCTTTTACTGAGTACAACTGCAGAAAAATACTTAGTTAACCCCTGGATGTAAATTGCGCAAAAGAACTGAGCAGCCAAAAAGTACTAGCTTTGTAGCGTGTTACAATGGCGTGTATTTTACGCTACACAACAAGAGAAAAACTTGTAATTAACCTACGCTTGTGAATTATGCTACAGGAAAAATTTATTTTTTGCCGGTGAAAAAGACAGTTTATTTTAGTCACCACAACAGAAAACAACGCTTAATTAACCCCAGGATGTAAATTGCGCAAAAAAATTGAGCAACCAAAAACTACGAGCTTTGTAGCATGTTACAATGGCGTGTTTTCTACGCATAAAAGACATAGTTCTATGACGAACACCTGAGGCAATGAAAAACATAGGGAAAACATGGCAGTACTTGCTGTAAGCTTCTCCTGTTTAGGAGGTGAGTGTTTAGTCCCATAGTAGATTAGTAGGAGCCGATCATGCTGAGTTGCAGCCCAGTGCCGCCATGCAATGACGCGACGTTTCGGAAGGCAAGCCTTCCTTTCTAAAGCATGCGTTGTAAAGGAAACGTCATCCTCTTTATTCACTGACCATTATTAACAGGTGTGCATGTCATGTTATCTATACTAAAAACAATATACTAAAAATCACTGTTAAAAAACAATATAAATGTCTCAAGCTTAGAGGGACATGAAAAAGGTATAGGGCATATTTTATATAGTGCATAAGTTACAAATAACAACGTAGACTCAAAGACTCATTTTAACCCTTTGGTGCAATTGTGTCCATTGTTGCAATCCAATACACCTCCCTTTTAGTAATCCTAGTTTTATTTTGGCATATATCTGAGATGTTCACTTGTTCAAGTACACACCAACGTAAATCACAGATATTATGTTGGTATTCATTGAAATGTTTCGCTACAGTTGTTTCACCAATTTTGGGTAAAGTCTGAGCTATCTTTTTTATTTTTAAAATTTCTAATAGCAACTTTTGTGTTCCCCTATCCCGATTCTCACTGGGGGGCTGGTCGTCCTATATACCATTTGCTACATGGACATTTTAACATGTAGATTACGTGTTGCTAGTGCAACTAAAATATCCTTTTAATGGTATATCATATCCCCGATTGTGGATGTTTAATTGTTGAACCTTTAATAATAGCGTAACAGTTGTTGCACGATAGACAAGGATGTGTCCCATTACGTTTAGTCCAAAGGATTTTTTGTATGTAAATCTGTGTAGCTAAACATTTCAATGAATACCAACATAATATCTGTGATTTTACGTTGGTGTGTACTTGAACAAGTGAACATCTCAGATATATGCCAAAATAAAACTAGGTTACTACAGAGGGAGGCGTATTGGATTGCAACAATGGACACAATTGCACCAAAGGGTTAAATGAGTCTTTGAGTCTACGTTGCTATTTGTAACATATGCACTATATAAAATATGCTCCTATACCTTTTTCATGTCCTCTAAGCTTGAGACATTTATATTGTTTTTAACAGTGATGTTAGTATATTGTTTTTAGTATAGATAACATGACATGCACACCTGTGTAATCATGGTCAGTGAATAAAGAGGACGACGTGCCTTTACAACGCATGCTTGAGAAAGGAAGGCGTGCCTTCCGAAACGTCGCGTCATTGCATGGCGGCACTGGGCTGCAACTCAGCATGATCGGCTCCTACTAATCTACTATGGGACTATCACTCACCTCCTAAACAGGAGAAGCTATACAGCTAAGTACTGCCACTTTTTCATATGTTTTTCATTGCCTAAGGTGTTCGTCATAGAACTATGTCTTTTATGCACCAATTTATAAAAATAAAGTAAAGTTCAATGTTTTGTCCATACAGCCTATGTGTACGTTTTTGATTTATATAGGGGATTTCTAAGCAAGGTATCCTAACGGCTGGGACTAAAAACGTGTGCACTGCTAATATACGGCAGTGTTTGCAATTATTGGAATAAAGTGTTTTCTACGCTACAAAACAAGAGGAAAACTTGTAATTAACCTTTGCTTGTGAATTATGCTACAGGAAAAATGTCTTTTTTGGCGGTGAATAAATGTTTTCTTTAGTCACCACAGCAGCAGAACAATGCCCTTTAAATTTAAACCCCCGGATGTAAATTGCGCAAAAGAATTGAGCAAAACCCAAAAAATACGAGCTTTGTAGCATGTTTTCAATGGCGTGTTTTCTTACGTACACAACAAAGGGAAAAATTGTAATTAACCTTCGCTTGTGAATTATGCTACAGGAAAAATTTATTGTTTGGCGGTGAACTACACATTTTCTTTTAGACACCACAGCAGCAGAACATCGCTTAATTAACCCCCGGATGTAAATTGCGCAAAATAATTGAGCAAACAAAAACTACGAGCCTTGTAGTGTTACAACGGCGTGTTTTCTCGTACAAAACAAAAGAAAAACTTGTAATTAAACCTTGCTTTTGGGAAATTTGGCCTCGTTCCACACGGCTTATTTCAGAAGTATTTACAACGGGTTTCCCATGTAAATACGTTCTGAAATCAGTTGAAAATCAGTTGAAATAAGTGCCATAAGTGTGGCACGTATTTGTAACTGATTTCCCGACGGATTCACCATCTACAATCATTGTAGGTGGTGAAACCGTCCGGAAAGAATTGACATGTCAATTGTTTTTTCGTCCGGATTGCCGTCGTCAATCCGCGGCGGCAACCCGGAACGGAGTTTTGCGTCGTGTGAACGACGCGCCGTATTTTCTATTGAAATCAATAGAAAATGGGCTGTGACTTATTTGGACGGATTTGCCGACGGATTGACGATCGTCAATCCGTCGGCAAATTCCGTCCGAAATAAGCCGTGTGAACGGGGGCCCCTTATGTACAGGAAAAAATTTATTTTTTGGCGGGTGAAATAAACATTTGCTTTTAGTCCCCCACAGCAGCAGAAAAAACGCTTAATTAACCCGGATGAAAAATTGCCCCAAAAGAATTGAGCAGCCAAAAATGAATTGGTATTTGTATTGTAAAAACGCTGTTTCTTTAAATGAATACAACAGGAAACAGCTTAGATAAACCCTTGGATATTCAATGTGCTGTGAGCAGATAGCATTAAAATGTATATGCAGCTGCACGGGGACACACACTGGACTTCAGATCCAATACCCCACAAAAATCAGAAATAGAACGTTAAGAGAAGCAGTCTCTGAGACAAGCTGAGACACCCCACAAAAATCGCTGTATAAAAATGAGTTCTTTAGTAGCAGCTATCACAAGCAGCCGCGGCAGCACCTTCCCTAATCAGTACAGTGAGAGCGGTTTTGAGCTCCCAGCGTCGCGCCCGGAACTTTATATGTGGGTGACATCACAGAATCCCGCCGGTCTCTGATTGGCTTCATCTCTGCACATGTCATGCAGGCTACGCCCTTCTTCCTCCCAGACTTCTTTGCCCCATGTCACGCCATGTGTTTGCAGCCATTTTATCAATTAAAATTACGCTTCGTTCCCGCGAATCACCCCAAACTTTGACGTTGTTCAGTATCGAAGTTTTCCTGAAATTCTAAATGAATTCCACTTTGTTAGAATCTATTCGCCCATCTTTAATTATAAGTCTAAGCCTTAGTTTTTGAATAGATATCCCTAGTCATTCAGTAATAGTTTAATGGACATCCTAGTGTAAGGTTTTCTAGTGTAAGGCTGTCAGAAGTAATACTATATAAAATATCCAAATAGTGCCAATACCAAAAGTACATAATCCATGAAATTAGGAGAGAGCTTCACCTTAGGGGGCATCTGTTCCTGGCTTCGGGGTACCTTTTTAGCAAATACACAGTTAAGCCCTCCACTTTCTGATCTTGAAAAGGAATGTTTTATGTAAATAATTTAAGTTTCATTTATCAGATGTAAGTATACAGCTATGTTGTGAATTTCCTTTGAGACAGTTAAGTTGGAAATACACACTTCCGTCTTGTATTGTATGCATTGACAGTGCAGCAGTTGGATGTGCTTTATGTCAGCAGTAATGAATAGGAGTTAATTGACAGAGATATGTCATAGACTATTACAGTCTCCAAGAAGTGAAAGAATATACTTCCCCTCCTCCAGAGACCAGGGGTGGTAGAGGGGCTGCATACAGAGCCTTAACTATGTGTATAGTATTATTATTCTGCGTTCTCTAGGTCTTCAGCAGTACAATAGAGTCAAGGCTAGTCTTCTCATCTGGCACTTCTGGCAAATGCCAGATGAGATACTTATACTTGAAGGCCAATGGGGGCCTGAAAAGAGAGTTTCTTCTGTGTCCTCTCTGTGTCCTTTCCCCGTCCTGTCCCACTCTTTCCCCCTATTTATTAGAGAAATAGACGGTAGCAGTGGTATGGCAAGGTTTGGAAGCAGGAAACTTGGAAGTCCTTGGAGCATTGGCGTCATCATGACAATGGTAATAGGCAGAGTAGTGCATCTTAATGAGGACATGCTCTCAAATAGGCTTACCATCTATTTCAGAATTTAATGACAGAGAGCAGCAGTGAGCATTCTGAATATGTAATGTACACTCCAATATGTCGTAACTCACAAATGCAACAAAACATACTTTTTCATTCACCCCACAACAAGTGGGCTTCTGTGCTCAAATTGGACTGAATTTCAGTCCTAGTTAATGCTTAAATAGAGATTTAAATAACTTCTCTGACATCTAGGGCCACATGTATGAACCTGTTTAGATCTAAAACTTACTTTTTTGCCCATAGGTTACTATGGACAAAAGAGTGAGTTTTAGACCTAAACAGTTTCATACATGTGGCCTCTAATGTTAATGAGATGACTTGTGTTTATAGGAAGATGTAGGTTGGTTCTGTTTGAGGGCTAAATAAGACCCCTGTCCTTGTGGGCTTGCAGAAACAGCAAAATCTGGTTCCTCTGCAGATCTGTAGAGTCACAGGGACAGTAAATCCTAAAATAGTCCAGAGTAAATAGACCTGAGGAGTGGGGCTTGAAATGTGATCTGGTAGGAACAGTTCTGAGAGTGGTAGGTTGGACAAGCAGGATAATTGAAGGGGTAGTAAAAGAGGGTTCCGGAGAGTTGGGTTTGCTAAATTGAGATAACCCTCCTAACAATGCTGGGAGCAGATCTAGTGTGGAACTTTGTGAAGAAACAGAAACCTGGGGGGCCCTGTAAAGAAAACAGGTTTTATACTCTATTATTAATGTATTTCAGCCTCGTTGTGTAGCCATCACAATTCATATTTTAAAAAACTTTTGGGAACTGTAACCATCAAGATTGCTGTGGTGCTGTAATGATGCTAATTACATAGTTACATAGTTACATAGTTAGTACGGTTGAAAGAAGACACGTGTCCATCAAGTTCAACCAAGGGTGGGGAAAATGTGGATGAGGGAGAGAGACAAGGACTTTAAAGGGGTTTTGCCACCATGTAATGTTGACGTGGGAACCTCCAAAATGGGTATTTAATCACTTTTCTAAATATATGTGATTAAAAAAAGTGAAAACTCTGAGAGCTACAGCATTTCTCAATCCCCCTTAGTTACCTCAAAGCTTTCCCTAGTCACGACCCAGGAGCTGACAGGCCGCGCTTGCGTGAAACACTTCTTATCTGATGACAGGCAAAATGAATGAGCTTTTAAGGCACCGGGTAGACAGTGCAGTCTGAGGCTGTCTTGCTGTATTGAGAATCCACTGTTGTACTGTTTATTATTTCACTTAAGTTTTGAGACGCTCCCTTATTCCTCACTCCTTACTCACCCCCTCCCTCTCTCCCCTGCAGCTTCATGACTCAGCATGATTTGTATATATCCTGCTCCCGTGCTGACAGGAGGTAGGTAACTGCCGTCTTGGCAAATCCCCTTTAAGCCCAGCCTCACCACTGGTTAATGCCCTTGAACCTTCAAGGCAAGAACCAATCTGCTCCACTGGAGACCATATCTCTGACCCCAGAGCCTCCCCCTGCCAGGATCCAGAATTTTACATAGCTACATATGCATTAATATTCTTTAGTTCCAGGTAGGTATCTAAGCCTTTCTTAAAACTCTCTACAGTTCCTGCTGTGACCAGCTCATCAGGCAGGCTATTCCACAGATTCACAGTTCTTACAGTGAAGAACGCTCTTCTCCTCTGGAGATTGAATCCTTTTTTCTCTAGTCGAAGGGAATGTCCCCTTGTCTTTTGAGGGGGCTTCACTTGAAATAAATTTTCCCCATGCTTTTTGTAGGGACCATTTATATATTTATATAAATTAATAATGTCCCCCTGAAGCCGGCTTTTCTCAAGACTGAATAAGTTAAATTCTACTAACCTCTCCTCATAACTAAGATTCTCCATTCCCCTTATAAGTTTGGTTGCTCGTCTTTGTACTCTCTATAGCTCCATTACATCTCTTCCATAAACTGGGGCCCAGAACTGAACAGCATATTCTAAGTGAGAAGGCACCAATGCTTTGTACAGCAGTAGAATTACATCCTTGTACTGCGAGTCCATGCCTCTTTTAATACACGCCAATATCTTACTTGCCCTAGAGGCAGCTGATTGACATTGTATGCTGTTCTGTAGTCTATTAGTCTATGATCTACAAGAATGCCTACATCTTTCTCAACAAGCGATTCTCCAAGTTTTGCTCCCCCTAGGACATACGATGCCTGTAGATTATTTCTACCCAGAGGCAGAACCTGACACGTATCCACATTGAACCCCATTTGCCAAGTGGATGCCCAAGCACTCAGTGTGTCCAGGTCTGTTTGCAATTTATGAGCATCTTCCATAGATTGCACTACCCTGCATAGCTTGGTGTCATCTGCAAAAATCGAAACCGTGCTATTGATCCCTTCCACTATATCGTTAATAAATACATTAAATAAGAGAGGACCCAATACTGAGCCCTGCGGCACACCACTCACAACCGGGGACCACTCAGAGTAGGAGTCATTTACCACCACTCTCTGAGTATGATCCAGCAGCCAGTTTTCAATCAAATTAAACACTGTTATCTCTAACCCAATGGATTCTAATTTACATAACAAACGCTTATGCGGGACAGTGTCAAATGCCTTTGTAAAGTCTAAAAACACAATATCCACAGCTGCCCTGCTATCCAGACTTCTACTCACCTCTTCATAAAAACAGATCAGATTGGTTTGACAGCTTCTGTCCTTAGTAAATACATGCTGGCAATCACTTATAATATTGTGTTTGTCAACATACTCCTGTATATAGTCCCTTATGAGCCTCTCAAACATTTTTCCCACAACAGATGTTAAACTTACTGGTCTATAATTACCTGGGCAAGACTTGGAACCTTTTTTGAAGATGGGAACTACATTTGCCTTGCGCCAGTCTCCTGGTACTATACCAGTCACCAGGGAATCTCTAAATATCATGTACAGGGGCACACCGATAACTGAGCTGAGCTCTTTAAGAACTCTTGGGTGAATGCCATCAGGGCCTGGAGCCTTGTTCACATTCAGTTTATTTAACTTGGCTTTGACTTTTTCTATGCTGAGCCAATTAATTATAGCAGATGATGTATTAACAGTACTGGCACCACCTACATCTGCACTTGGCCCACCCCCATCAACTACTATCTCATTGATAGTATATACTGAGCTGAAGAACCTATTTAGTACCTCTGCCTTCTATTGGTCACCAGTGACCAGCTCCCCATCACAGGTTTTTAAGGGTCCTACTTGCTCTGACTTTGGCTTTTTGGCATTTATATGCTTAAAGAATTTCTTGGGGTTAGTCTTGCTGTCCTTGGCCACTTGCCTTTCATTTTGGATTTTAGCTGCTTTTATCACTTTTTTACAGATTTTATTAAGCTCTCTGTAATTTTCAAGGGCTGATGCCGACCCCTCTGACTTATATTTTTTAAATGCCCTTTTTATATTGTTTATTGCCCTCTTAACAGAAGGTCGAAGCCATGTTGTTTTTAGTTTTAGGCGCCTATACTTGTTACCCATAGGAATATGTTTTGCAATAAATTTCCCAAAAGTATATTTAAAGCTGCCCCATTTGGCTTCTATATCACTATTTGCTAATAGCTGCTCCCAGTCTAGGTCCTGTATTGTGTCCCTCAATAAGGAAAATTTGGCCCTTTTAAAATTAAATGTTTTTGCCTTCCCGCTCTGTTTTTCTTTTTTCCAGTTTACGCTAAAATGAATTATATTGTGGTAACTGTTACCAAGATTTTCAGAATCCGTGACCACTCCAACAAGTTCTGCTTTGTTAGAAATGACCAGATCCAACAGAGCATCACTTCTAGTGGGTTCCTCCACAAACTGCCCCATAAAATTATCCTCTAAAAGATTGAGGAACTTCCTTCCCTTTTCAGTTGATGCAGAACCGTGACCCCAGTCAATGCCTGGGAAATTAAAGTCACCCATTATTATCACTGTATCTGCCTGTGCTGCCCACACCATTTGATTATGCATCTGTTCTTCTATCTCCTCAGTGATGTTCGGGGGTCAATAGATTACACCAAATATAATATTTTCTGCATTAATACCCCCTTGTATTCCCACCCACAATGTTTCTACATCATTAGCTACTCCGCCCTGTATTGCCTCTTTCACATTTGCCTTCATATCACTCCTTACATACAGACACACTCCTCCTCCCCTCCTGTTCGCTCTGTCTTTCCTCAATAGATTAAAACTTTGAAGGTTGACCGCCCAATCATGCACGGAGTCCAGCCATGTTTGACACAGATGACACCATTAATAACAGAAATAAAGTCAACTAACAGTCACATGCAAGTAATATGAAGCGTGTATCAAAAATAAATGTAAGGACTTACCAATGGATAAGGGACAGCAAGGCGGATGATGATAAGTACATTGATGGAGATGAAAGAATACATTACTTGAATCCAGAAAAAAAACAGCAAAAGCACCTGACCTGAACAACTAGCTTTCCCTAACTCTCCCTAACCTCTCTGTAATGTTGGCCCTAACACCAGACCCTCTGGCCCTATTCTATCCCTGACCATATCTCTATCAATGTCCCTCAGCTATGTTGACCCTAAACAAACTAGCACAGAACTATAAAAGAGTTGTTAGAGTCCTAAAACATCCGGGACCTGGGCCTTTTGTGTTAAGTTTTACTCAATAGAGCTGCGTTCACATAGCATTTGAACTGCAGCATGTATTTTTACAAAGAAAAAACTTGTGTTTTTGTCACTAACTTTATGTGTATTCCACATAGATTCTGTCTATCACCTCAGCAGTCACTGTACAATGCAAATCAGCGCTGAAAAATTTGATTTTTCAAAAACACTCCCCTACGTAATACCTTATAAATAAGTCACCAAAAAATACACCTATACATGGAGCAAATATACCATACGAATGATTGTTACTAAAAAAAAAACAACTCCTACAGTACCAAGACCCAAAACTATTACTACTCAAGGATCAAATAATACTTCCAGACCATGGCAAAATGTGACCACATGTGACTATCAGTTGTACACAGGCTCTGAAGACATATATTAACGCCATACAGTGACCATATACTGTAGTGGTAGATACTAGTTACATGTAGGTGCTCTGCGGAAATATAAGTGATTACATTGCAGTTACATTTAGTGACTTACAGGAGACGTCTATTCTGATTGGAGTCATTCACTTTCTCTTCTCCATCCGGCACAGACCGCCATGATGACTTCTCCCGACCACGACTCGTCTTGCAGAATTTACCACACAAACATTTTAGAATCCTCACTTTTCCAGCACCTATATACCTACCTACCTACTAGGGGGTTTATATAACTCCCTTTCTAATGGGGGTATATACAGAAAAGCATAGTGACCCCCTATCCCCACAGCAACTGGCTTTTCTATGATAGAAAATCAAGATGCCTGCTGTGGGGGATGGGGAGTTCCTTTATAGGCCCATATTAGGTAGGTTTATAGACCCCCTCCCTGTAGATAGGTATATAGGTTAATTTTTCCCCAAGTAAAAATTTAGGAAATTTAGGGCCCCCCATGGGTATATAACTAGAAAAGGTTTCCCCCCAGTAGGAAAAAGGGTTTAATAGGGCCCCATATATGGGAAAAGGGGGGGATATAGCCCCCGAAAAATAAATAGGTAGGTAATAGGGTCCCCAGTATTTAGATGGGGCCCAGGTAATGGGGCCCCCCAGTATAAAGATAGGAAATTTAATAGGGCCTCAATATAATGGGCCAGGTAATGGGGCCCCCAGTATATAGATGGGCAGGTAATGGGGTTTTGCCCAGTATATAGATAGGTGGGTTAATTTTGGCCCCCGTTTTAACACCCAAGGCAGGAAAATTTTGGGGCCCCCAGTAAATAGCTAACGGGAAACATGGCCCCCAGTATACATTTGGGGCAGGTAATATTTTCCCCAGTATATAAAATTAGGAAAAGGGTAAAAAAGGGCCGCCATTATATCGATATGTAGGTAAATGCCCCGGTAAAATTGGCTAGAAAAGATAAAAAGGCCCCCGTATACAGTTAGGGGGGAAAAAGGGCCCCTCAAAAATATAAAAAGGTATTGAAAATGGTTTCCCCCGCGGGGGCGTAGCTATAGGGGTCAGGGGGGTACAATCGATATGGGGCCCTAAGCCTTGGGGGGGCCCCAAGGCCCCTCAAATTTGCATGAGGAGGAACCAATATTATAAATGGCACTTTGGGTCGGGGGGGGCCCCTTTTTTTATAGTTTTTCACGGGGGCCCCCGGAGCTTTAATTTACGCCTCTGCCCCCCCAAATATAGATAGGTAGGTAATAGGGGCCCCCAAAATAGCTAGGCGGGTAATATGGCCCCCAGAAAAATACCCTAGACGGGTAACTTTGCCCCCAAAATGAAGTTTTGGCAAGAAAAAATTACCTTTATAAAAGATGGGTAGGAAATTATGCCCCCCCATATATAATAAGGTGGGTAATTGGCACCGGGTAAAAAGCAGGCAGATAACATGGCATTTTAAAAAAAAAAATAATGGTCCCAAACCTTTTCCCCTGCTCCCAAAGGGCTGTCACTGCCCCGATTTTTCCGGAAACAAGCAAAATGATGTAAATTATGTCACCAGGAAAGAAATAATGACGTTCCCCACCCCCAAACCCTTTCCCCAGATACCCGAAGGGCGGGAATATGGCCCCCAGAAAATAGCTAACGGGGAAACCCATGCCCCCAAAATAAAGCACCAAGTAAAAAGGGTCCCCCAGTATATAGAAAGGTAGGAAAATTGGCCCCCCCAAAGTATAAAATAGGAAGGAAATTTGGGGCACCAGGTATATCGGGCAGGTAAAAATGACATTTTTAAAAATAAAAAATAAGGGTATTTAAACCTTTCCCCTCCCCGAACGGCCCACTCCCCCCCCAAATTTTCCTGCACAAGCGGGGGTGATCCCCAATCATGTCACCAGGCACATGATGAAGTTCCACGAAAAGCGGCTTGCCGGAGAACCCCGCGGACCGGGTAGCACTTGCTTTTCTGCTCCAGGGAAACCTTTCCCCAAGGGACACAAAAAACATTTTGAAGAGTCCATTGGCGTTCCGGGCCCCATGGCAGCGGCCGGGGAACCCGGGCGGGGGGGGGCCCCCAAACCCCTTTTTTTTTCCTAGGACTTGTGCTCGGGAAAAAACCCTGCCAAGCAAAGCCCTGAAAAGAATTTCAGGAATAGAACAAAACCGAAAACCCTTGACACAAGGCGAACAGAACCCAACAAAACCTAAGAAAAACCAGAACACAAAAAAACCTGGGAGCTTTCAAATAAAAAAAAGACTGAATGGTTTGAAGCAAAAAAGCAAAGACTCCCCAAGACACAATCTCTCTGCTAACAGTATACACGGCACCATCACCCCGTTAAGTTTACTTTTGAGGGGGGTTTGCAAATTTAAACCCTTCCCTAATAAAAGCTTAAAAGTGGGAACACCACTTGGCCATAAAACCCGAGTAATTTGACACAGATTTCAAAGCCCAAAAACCCCCCATCTGATGTAGTAAGCAAGAAAAGACAAAATGTCAGGAGGATTCCAGACATTTGTAACTTTTCAAATGAAAAGAGAAGTGTCAAATAAATCTGATCTATTTGAAATACCTTGACCTGCAACTGTCTTCTGATAATGGGGAGCCACTCAAAAGAATTAATATGAACTTTTCTGAGCAATGTCAGTAGGTAAAGAGGCAAAATGGAGGCATACCATACAGTTAAGCAAATTAGGTTATAATGAAGTGTGTTAGTATCTATTGGGTTAATATATTATTTTAATGCATAATGTGTCATATTTACTTGGTAATATCTGATCACCTTCAAAAATTGATAAGTTACATATTATGCTCTATGATTACTTGTGAAATAGTTTAATAACTACTTTTTAGATATAATGTTATAATTTCAGCATAAAAGGCCCCCATTCAAATTTTAAATTTTTGGGCTGCAAAAGTTTTGGGGTTTGGGTGGGAGAAACCCCATGTGTTTGCTAAATAGGGCAAGTCCATTTAGTGCAGCTACAGAAGGTGTAAATGGGTAGATGCACTTGGACCCTTGTGCTACAGGGAAGTCAAATGTCCTCCTTCACATAGGCACATTGTAGGCCTTTTTAATAATTTGCATTTGGCATGAGAAGCCAATTGGCCCGAGTAACTTCAAATAGAGAGCCCTGTAATACAAAAGTATATGCAATGGTATTCAAATAGCTCCTTTTATGAGGTAACATATAGTGCTCAATTCATTGTACTACTGTCATCTGGTGCCAGGATAAATTATCCATGCAGAAATAACACTTTCTGACCCTATTCAGCTTTTCTACAGTGCCATATACAATAAGGCCACCTCAAAGTCCATCATATGTTTCAAATAATGAGATGACATAGCCAAACATTGCAAAACATTTTTTTTCCTGATATCAAAAATACAAGCAGTATAATGCAAAGCTTCTTAAGCTACAATTGCTTCAATGGATATATTTCACCTGTAGCACTCTCATTCTTCCTTTGGAGTATTATTCTTTTAGTTCCAAATTGAAAGTCCAACATGGTTTAACCCCTTAATGCCGAGGTCTATTTTGTTTGTCAAGCTCGTTTTTCCCTCCCCACCTTCCAAGAGCCATAACTTTTCTTATTTTTCCACCTACATAGACGTATGAGGGCTTTTATTTTGTGTGGCAAGATGTACTTTCTAATGGTGTTATTCATATTACCATAGAATATACTGGGAAATCGCAAAAAAATTCTAAGTGGGGCAAAATGTGAAAAACACCTTATAGCGCCATGTTTGCGGGTGTTTTGCCTTTACGGCATTCAATCTTCAGTAAAAATGATGTGTTATCTGTATTCTACAGGTTGATACACATCCGCCAATTTTAAAAATGTAGAGTTTCCGTTATGTTTTGGTACCGTAAAAAAATTCCAAACGTTTACTATTTTTTATATTTGCTCCGCGGTGTCATTTTCTGCGATTAATAACTTTTTTGTACTACAGATGTAGCAGAACTAAAAAGAACAAATAATGCACCGTGATATCACGGCACAGAGTGTTATCTCTACTTTCTCAATTCAATGGCCTTTGTTTACAGATGAGAGCAGATAACACAAAAAGCCGTGATATCAAGGCCAAGCTGGACTGCTACATCTGTAACACCTACGGGCTGGAGTGTACTTTTTATTGCTACTAGTTTGGAATACATGTGACTTTTTTAATTAAATTTATTACAATTTTTATGGGACATGCAATGACCAAAAAAAAAACGCAATTTTGGCATTTGAAATTTTTTTTTTTCTACTTTCCGCATAGGGGATAAATTAGTTATTTAATAGATCGACTTTTCAAAATGCGGCGATACCAAATATGTGTAACTTTTTTATTTTTTTTTTATTTGTAGAATGACAAAAAGGGGGTGATTTCAACTTTTAATTCATTAATTTTTTTTACACTTTAAAACTTTTTTTTTTTTTACTGTAAATTTGAGTCCCCCTAGGGTGATTCACCTCTAGGGGTGAAATTTATTTTAACAAACGAATGCATTTATAGACAAGCTTAGGGGTAAAAAGATGGCTTTTCCCCCCACTTCCTGCGGGGCCGGAATTTGGAAAACGAAAACATGACTCACAAAAAAAAGAGATAATAATAGGAATATAAAACCTCTCACAGACAAAAAAAAAATTTCCTAAAACAATATTCTTTAATAGATATGCTTTTAAAATAATTACCCTTTTATACAAAAAAAATGCCCACACTAAGCCATATACAAATATGCACTGTAAGAAAAAAACCCCGTGAAAATTCTACCTAGAACAAAAGCAAGTGGACAAGGGTCTAGCTAATCACAGCAAAAAAAACATTTACCAAATACCATTAGCAGGAAAAGTCCCCTAAAGAGGGGGGAAAATAGGGTCAAAAAGTGGTCAAAAACTAGGGTCTAAAAACCTTGTCACAGTAACTGCTTTGCCCCTTTGGGCCCCAATATACCATATAATAGAAAAAGCACTATCCAAATACCCATCCTATCCAATAGACACTCGCCCCGAAAAGGGCGACCCCCCCTCTCGGCCTCACCCCAACTAACTAAATTTTAAAAGTAACAAACAAAAGAACACAGAAATAAGTCCCGACGCGTTTTCCCCCCCAAAATATGGGTTTATCAGGGATAATAAATTTTACACGTGGAGAGATGAGATGGCCAATGATGGCATGATAGGCCTCATAATGCCCTCACTTGGACCTTTCATCATCTCTCACAGGAAATTTTTTTTTGACTTGAAATCGAAAACATGGGACTTTTAAGCCTTCAAAGCTTCCACTGCCATGTTCACCAAACGGAACACAGCATTTTACCACTGAATGCCCTAATCGGAGTGATAAATGGTGCACGACTCCATTTCTCATTGATTTAGGCGCCCGGCCCTCTTTTTTATGCGTCAAAAAGGTTAAAAAACTGCGGGGTGGCGGGGGGTGCCCCCTCGCGTAACCACGGGGGCTTAGCTGCAAATTTTATGAACACCCGACCCTTTTTGTAGCAATCCCACTACGTCATAGGTCGGTAAGGGGTTAAATATAAGCAGAGGAGTAGAGCCATCCACAAGTTCATACAGACCAGTGACATTTCGAAGGTGAGTATTCCTTTTTCAAGCGTCTGATATGATATCAGTAAATTGTGCTTTGCAATGTTTGGACACGTCATTTGATAATTTGAAGCAGCCAGGATAAACTATCCCTTTGAACATTAATTGATGGTGGCTAACTTTTCTTTAAGGCCAGGATAAGGAATTTGGTACTGTCAGGAAGACGCGCCCACTCGAAGGTCGACGGTCTGGCTTAGAGTGTATTTGCGACATTGTACTCCCCCTAGGGGTATGCATGGTCAGCCGGATTAGATTTCACAGTTAACCCCTGTCTACATGGGCACAAGAAGACTCAGGGAGTGCAAGGCGATACACCACTCGCCCACAACCCTGAACGACTGGGAGAGATCTGTTTACCGGCACTGGTGAAACAGAACTTTCAGAGGAGTAGACTGCCAGAAGCTCCTCGTTAGCTACAAGCCTGGTCCATTACAGACTTATAACAGGCCAGGAACCTGCCTTCAGTAGCGATATAGCTCAGCAAGACTGAGAAGACAGACACATGATTTTGACTTGATCAGGACTACACAGTTTATATATTATATAACGTTTATATATTTTTAATTGCCCTGTGAGCGCACTAGACAAATAATACATACACAGGGATCTAACATATATTGGTCAGAGGTGCAAACACAGATATGGGTGCAGACAAAGAGGAAGCAAGATGTGTCTATTTACCTTAGGTTGCCCTTGTGCATTCACACATGGGGGTGAATGTGGCCTACTGGTCCTGTCTGGATGCTCCTGGAATGTTAGTGCATGTACCCCCCATCCAATAGAAACAACACTGGGCCCAGATGTTTAACTATACTGAGACATCCCACGTCACACCCCTGTCATACCCATGGGACAGCTATGCGTGTGGGAAGCTTCATATTTAAAAATGTGAAACTGGGTTGTGCCTGTGATGCACGGTTATTCCATAATTTCTTATGAAATCCCGGCTCCATTGTGACTCATCTCTCTCTATGATACTCTGCCTCTCTGGCCAAGGTACTAATGAGATTACCGAGGACCCTTTGAGGCTCTGAGTCGCTGCTGCATTTGTTTACTTGAGTGCTTCCTCATTGACATGTGTTGAGCAATGAGAGAGCTAAGGGGGTCCTGAATCCTGCAATAACTGAGTGAATTTTAGGTGAAGAACTGGGGATGGGGTGACTTTCATCATATTCCTCAAAGATACCCTAGATAGATAAGATAAATTGTGCCGCTACCCATTTCCGCTGACACGGAATCCATTCAGAATGGTAGTGCCTGGGTCACTGGAAGAGAAGTTTTAAAGGGCTATTCATATCTTATGAGGTGACCTCTAACCCCTTTCCACCCCCACTAATCCTGAGAATGAAGGGACTCTAATGATAATGTATTGATCATAAAGCGTTATCCTAGGAACATTCCATTGCTTTATATGATTTTAATACCTATTTATTGGAATAATGAGAACAGTCAGTATAGTACCAGTTGTCCAGTGGTTTACTTGTCCACTCAGGATCTAGCACTCTCTGTGTCCGGTCCACAACTGGGATAAAAGGAGCTGAGGCTGCAAGGATCCTGAAAAATATATGTGTAGACAAAATTGTTGGTACCCGTCCATTAGAGAAAGAATAGTCACTAAATAGTCACTAAAATAAACTGAAACTGTGAAAAGTAATAATATATTTTAATTTCCGGGAAATCAGACATTGCTTTTGAATTGTGGTTTAACAGAGAAATTAAAAAAACAAACAAATAAAACTAGCCTGGACAAAAATGATGGTACCCTTTACATAATATTTTGTTACAAAACCTTTTGTGGTAATCACTGTAAACAAACAATTTATTTAAATATCTGTCCCATTAACCTTTACCAGCACCTGATGTGGGGGACACTGTAAAGGGGTTAATTTATTTTCACTCAATCTTATGTGCACTCACCTTCTGCTCAAGTGGCAAACTGAACATAAATCATATTCCAACACAGTCCAGACACCCTAAAAATATACACTGCCCCCATCTTTCCATGAGAAATCAATAATCAGAAGGGAAAGACTCACTCACAAACGCCACTCACCGGTGTTTGCAGGGTTAAAACACTCTAACTAAACACTGCTCTCCAGCAGTCACAAGGTTAAACACTAACACACGGCTCTCCAGCAGCAACAGGGTTAAACATGATTGAGGCTATTGATTCTTAGAGCAAACAAGGCCCAAACTCATTAAAGTTTTAAGCTTTAATAGAAAAAGGGTAAAGTGCTTACATAAAATACAAAAAAGAAAGATACAATAAGGTGACATACAAATAAGCAATACAGTCATAAAATAAAAGGGGTAAATTGCAGAAAACACCAAAGACTTACAAATGTAGATTATCTTCTGTCCTGGGTAAGGAATGAATTTGGACACCGCTCAGCTGATAGCTGACCCCCAAGCTGGGAATACAGTTTCCTATTGAAAACACATTTATTTGACCTGAAGAATTGATTCAGGTTGCAGATCTGCACATCAGGTCATGGGTAATATGTTGTCCCTGACTAGCTGATTATGTGATGAGGGAGAAGGTACAAGAATACCTAATTTTATGTGTCCCTTGATTTCCCCATTATAACTTATGTTGGGGGTGTCACGGGTGGGTGGGAATGTGAAGATCTGGTCCTTCTTTGTCAAATGCCCCACTTGAAGACAACCTGACACTGGGCAGAACACTTGGCTATGTGCTGAACACTCTCTTACTATTTCCCTCCAGAATGCTTTGATAGTCAGGAGATTTCATTGTACCCTGCATAGATTCAAGACATCCTGAGCTAGATGCAGCAGAGCAGTCCCAAAACATAATTGAGACTCTTCCATGTTTTTTACTGTAGATACTGTGAGGAACCAGACACCTAGGCAGGCAGGGACAGACAGACAGTGCACCCTAGCGCTAGGCCCCCTAAAGTTTTCACTGCCTACTTGCTGGCCTGATCCTAAGTGACCGCCAATTCCCTATATAGGTAAGGTGCAACACAAATGGCGACATGTCAGAAAAGAAGCATCGCCATGCCAGTTTTAAGGCGTGTGGTATACCTTGAATAGTTTAATTGATGTGCCTAATCTAGGCGCATGGCATATCATTGCTAGCATATTTGATGCGCCTACATTAGGTGCATTTAAATGTGTCATGCCTGGCATATTATGTGCCTAGTTTTGGTGTATTACAGTTAATTTATGTAGAGAATAGGGCGTCAAGAGATCTCTTGGCGCAAAATACACCCAAAAAAATGGTGCAGCTCTAGTGGGACATTTCACACAAAATGTACAAGACAAACACACACAAACTCGGAAGGTCAGACTGAGATGAATCGCAGGCAAAAGGAAGGGCAGGAGAAAAGCAGAAGAATCAGGAACCAAGCAAGACAGAAGAAACACACCAGTTCAAGCCAAAATGGACTATCACAGGCAAAGAACCAAGGCCCAAGTAAACTATAAGTAGGTTGTGAGAGTCCCAGTCCAAAGTGTGATTGGACCGGTCCTCTGACATTGAGCCACACAAAATACGGACTGAGTGGCAAAGGTAGCTGTCAATGACACTGGCATAACCTTCTTCTACCCAGAACAAAGTCATCAAAGAACAGACAGGTGTGGCAGAAATCAATCAACACAAAGAGAGAACCTAAGAACCTAATAAAACCATTTTTAGACAGTGCAAGAAACATGCAGAACACAGTCACAAATCATGGCCAAAAGCGCTGTCTCTGCCATACCTTACGGATCAAAGACTGCACTGCGGCCCGAATAGACACTGTCATGACAGGTACAATATTCTTTTCTTTGTATGCTTCAATACTGTGAGTATAGAGCTTCAGTTTTGTCCCAGAACCTTTTGTGGATTGCTATTATGCATTTTGGCAAATTCCAGTCTCACTTTTTTAAAATTTGTTTTCAACAATGGTGTCCTCCCCTGTCATTTTCCATTATGTCCACTTTGGCAAAGACAATGATTTATGGTTCGATCTGAAACTGATGTACCTTGACTTTGGAATTACCCTCTAATCTCTTTGGAAGTTGGTATGGATCATTTGATTACTATTTGTATCATCTATCTCTTTGCCATCAATTTTCCTCTTGCAGCTATGTCCAAGGTTGTTTGCTACAGTCCCATAGGCCTTAAACTTCTGAATACATTTGTGCAACTGTACTAACAGAAACATCAATGTGTTTGGAGGTCTTATAGCCTTTACCTTTAACATGTTTGTCTATAAATTCCTTTGTATTCTCCTGAGACAACTCTCCTTAGCTTTTTTTGGGGCCCTTTTTTAAATTTAGAAACCCACCAAAAACCCAAAAAAACACGTGCCCTTTTTTTTAAACCCTTTAAAAATAGGCAGACTTACTAAAATTTTTAAAGAACCTGTTAGCTTATCACCCAAAAAATCTTAGTTAAACATGTCTTTATGGTATACCGGTTTTTAATATTTTCTAAGGGGATCCTCATTTTTATCCAGGCCAGTTTTATTAGTTTGTTTTTTTAAATGTTTGGGTTGAACCCAAATTAAAAAAAAAATATCGATTTTTTTTTTGTTTTTTTTTTTTTTTTTTTTTTTTTTTTTTTTTTTTTTTTTTTTTTTTTTTTTTTTTTTTTCAAGTTTTTCATTAAGCATTGTGGGGTTTTCTTTTTTTTAACGGAAAAGGGTATCACAATTTGTCCAGTTTTTTAGTTTGAACAGACATGATCTCTAAATAAATACACACTACTTAACTCCTTAACGACTGCCCACCATCTTTTGACAATGAGGTTCAGGTCGCTTTTCTGCAGCGAGGTCTCTAGACGACGCTGCTGAAAGAGGGGTTCTCCTGCTCTCAGTGCCGCAACTGCACTAAGAACAGTGCTGTAGCTAACACGTCTTTAAGTGTTGGTAAGCAGAGGAAATCTTCGATCCCCGGCGCTTAACCTGGCATAATTAAAGGGCATTCCCCTGCTCCATCGGGTGATCGGGACGCCCAGTGACCCGATAGAGCCCGGGGAATGTTTGTGCAGTCAGCCCTGGGGACCTAGTAGCCTCAGAGCTGTCTGTATAGGAAGCCTGCAGTCAGGGCACATTGTGTGCTGTCCTGACTGCTGCCTGTGTTGGTATGACACAGATTGTAATGTATTAGAATAAATTAATACACTAGTGTATTACAAAGTGTAAAAAAAAAAAGTGCTAAAAAATTATCCCTTTAATGGGATTTAAAAAAATAAAAAAAACATAAAAAGCGTACAAAAATAAAATAATAAAATAAAAATGTAATAAAAAAATTATTTTGGGTACATTACATAAAACAACAGCAAAAAAACCCCTACATATATTAGGTATATGTGTAAAATTAATAACCGGTAGAATTAATTTAACAGGTTATTTAGTGTGAAATGTGAAAGGGTAAAAAAAAAAAAATACGAAAAAACTTTTTTTTTTCACACGAATTTTTTTTTTTTTGGTTA